>JAKTZD010000010.1:0-292217 GCA_030564765.1 Saccharomycopsis sp. NRRL Y-5750 | reverse complement strand
GTGGACAGCAACAGTTACAATCTGGCAACGAGCGGCCCTGAATATCTTCGTATAGGCGCCGCAGCCCCTCAGCAACGCCGCCACCGCGGCCACCGCCGCCTCCGCCGCCGCCCTCCCCGCGGAAGAGCCCCTTGTGTACCAGTTCAAGGTGCGCAACATCGCCCGCGACCTCTCGTACACCTTCTACACCAACACCTTGGCCGAGCGCAACGAGTGGCTTGCGGCAATCCAGGCCGCCCAGAGCAGCTTCTTCCAGGCGCACTTCCCCACCGAGCCGTTCCGCCTCAGGGTCATTGCCGACGCCGCCTTCGCCTACGAGCCCAACGACGTGCCCAGCAGGGTGCCCCTCTGCGCCCCGCACTCCGCAGTGGACCGTGCGCTTGCCGCGGTGCGCCAGCAGTTCCCCGTGGGCCCCTTGGGGCTCCCGCGGCCGCTCTTGCACAGCAGGGCAAGCTGTGCGGCCACCTTCACCTACAGGGAGCGCCGCTACACCGTGGTGGGCTTTGGCTACTGCGTGTTCATGAGCGACGCCGCAGAGGTGCGCAACTGGAGGCGCATTCTCGAGTTGCGCAACGTCACGGAGATCAGGGTGTTGCAGGACTTCAACGTGATGATTGTGCTTGCCGACAAGGTGCTCCAGTTCTACCGGCTCGACGCAATCTTCCAGGTGTTTGCGGGCAGCGAAAACCGCACGGTGGGCGAGCGTCTCTCGCGCAAAACCGTCATGTTCTTCAAGGTGGGGCAGCAGAAGGGCTCGACGCTTCTCTTCTACGCCAAGCAGAAGGACTACTCCTCGGCGTACAACTTCAAGGTGTTGATCCCCAAGCTCGACGACGCCTCCAGCAACTTCGAGTACTTTGCAGAACACCGCAAGTTTGTGGTCCAGGCCGAGTGCTCCAGCATCACGGTGTTCAACACCACGGTGGCCGCGCACACCTCCAAGGGCTTTGAGATCTTGTCCTTGGACATCCTCCAGCCGCAGTCCCTCCCTGCGCGCGAGAGGGTGGCCAGTGCGGCCAAGGAGCTTCTCTTGAAGCGCTTGATCTCCTGCAAGCCCCTCGGGCTCTACAAGATCAACGACAACAAGGAGTTGTTGTTGGTCTACGAGGACTTGGCGGTCATCTGCAACAACCACGGCTACTTGTCGCGGTACAACCCTATCTACTTCACGTTTGTGTGCACCAGGGCCGCGTTCCAGGACGACTACTTGATCATTGTCGGCAAGTCCGTCGTCGAGGTGTTTGAGATCGACAACACCACCTGCACCCCCGGAAGCGTGCTGAAGCCGGTGCAGGTGATTGGCGGCAAGGAAATCACCTTGATCGACGACAGCTACGGGCACATCACCTTGAGCATGTTGCACCCGAAGGAGGCGGGCAAGCAGTTGTTGGTGCAGTTGGTCAACAAAAAAGCCGATGCTGCAAAGTAGGCTGCCGAGCAGCAAACTGGGTCTACGGCTACGGGCCTAGGCGTGTCTCGTACATAACTCTGTATATCTTCTCCATGATGTAATGTCCATGTATTGGCCCATTCGCGGCTTATTTACGAACGCACCCCCTGTAGTCTCACTTTGTTCCCCGCTTCCTCACATTTCCCTTTGGAATGCCATTCGTATAATTGCGACAATTACCTCATACTGCGTTACATAAATAGATTTCCTCCGCAGATCCTCTCGTACCTCTCAGTCCCTATGGATCTGCTACTTCGCAATTACGACATTGCCTGCACCGATGGCCACCACTGTGGCACAGCGCACCTCCCGAATATGCGTCCAGATGTATCCTCATGCACTGCTTGAAAAATCATGCGTTTATATCCCAAAACAATCGACTCTTGGGACCTATCGGTTGTTATATCCGTGGCTGATCGATATCCCCTATCCTACAGACTACGGGCTGGTGCGGCTCTACCTACCGCAATCGCACCGGGCTGGTGGGCCTCCGGCTAGAGCCGGAGCTAGTGCCTCTCCTATTTTCACAGACAAACCCCGGCATTTGTCCAGGGATCATCTTTCTTACGACACATAAATGTTTCCACATCTGTGGATTGAATCGCGCCCCCTGGAGACCCCTGGAGACCCCCACGGCCCCCTACGGCCAGCCTGTGCGCTGGCAGCAGTCAACTTTTTTTAGATCTGATTCTCCCACCAAAACGAAGCAAAAAAATTTTCGCAGCGAAAAAGTAACAAAAATCATAAAAATTTTCATCAAGCAAAATAAAAAACCCAAACGAAATCCCTGGCTCCCTCCAGCGACCCTCTCTCCCAGGTGCTGGCCTTCAGAGTTTGTTCAGACGTTATCTCGCACCGCTACGCAACGCTAATCTCCCAGTCTGCTTTGGTTTCCTAGTATTGACTGCTTCACGCTTTATCCAATAAAGCCGCAACAATACCCCCAAGAGCTCCGCTATTCTCCACATATCAGTCGTGCAATCGCATTTTGGTGCTTCTTTTTTTTTTCTTTTTGTAAATTTTTTTTTTACCTGGCGTCTTCTCTGTTGATTCTTCCTAGTCTCGCCAGCTTTAGTTCCTCTCTCCAGCTTTGCTCCGTTGTTTGCTTTTCCATCTCGTTTCTTTCCTTTTATTTGTCTTTGTTGGATTTATCTACCTTTTGTTCAATTCGCTTATTGTATTTATAGAGTTCCTCAACCAATCCCCACAAAAGAGCATATCCTTCCGAAATGAGTTCCGATCAAATCTCCCAGGCTCCCCAGCAACAGCAACCCCTGGCCGTCGACGTCCTGCCGGAACAGGTGCAGTCCCAGGGCGCACCGGTCCAGGCCGGGCCCCTGGCCGCCTCCGTCAACCCTGGCGAGCAATTGCAGCAGCCAGGCGACGCCCCATCCCAGCAGCCTCCCCAAACTACTGCTGGTCCAGAAGTGCAGCCAGCAAACGCCTCCAAGGGCGGCCGCGAGGTCTCCAACCGCATCTTGTACGTGGGCGGCTTGCCTAAGACCGTCACCGAAGACATGTTGAGAGAGCTTTTCAACGTCACTGGCCAGGTCCAAAGCGTCAAGATCTTGTTCGACAAAAACCGTCCGGGCTTCAACTACGCGTTTATCGAGTACGACAACTCTCAGTCTGCCGAAATGGCCAAGCACACCTTGGACGGAAGAGCCATAAATAACTCTGAAATCAACATCAAGTGGGCCTACCAATCGCAAGCTGCCAACAAGTCCGCAGAGCTCTTCAACCTTTTCGTTGGAGACTTGTCCTCCGAGGTCAACGACGACTTGTTGGGCAAAACCTTCTCGAGATTCAACTCCTTGGTCCAGGCCCACGTCATGTGGGACATGCAAACCGGAAGATCCAGAGGGTACGGGTTTGTTTCCTTTTCCGAGCAGGCCGATGCGGAAAACGCTTTGAGAGCTATGAACGGCGAGTGGATTGGAGGCAGACAAATACGTTGCAACTGGGCCTCCCACAAACAGGTCAACAACAGAAACAACAACAACGGCAACAACAATAACAGCTACGGCGGGGCCTACAACAATAACCCTAACCTCAACCAAAACAACCTCCAAGGCCAAGGCCAAGGACAAAACCAGGGCCAAGGCCAAGGGTTGGGCGGCTTGCCGCTCAACAGCTTGGCGCTCAGCAACAACAACCCTAATGTTAACGCAAACAACGCGGGAAACAGCAACGGGATTCCTTTGGGTCTCAACCCTGTCCAAACCTACAACTTTGTTGTTGCCCAGGCTCCTAACTGGCAAACCACCGTCTACATTGGCAACTTGGCCCACTTTGTGTCTCAAAACGACTTGATTCCGTTGCTACAAACCTACGGGTACATTGTCGACTTCAAGTTCCATCCTGAAAAGGGATGTGCCTTTGTTCGCTACGACTCCCACGAGCGTGCCGCGGTCGCTATTGTCCACTTGAACGGATACAACTTCAACGGCCGTTTGTTGAAGTCCGGATGGGGAAAGGACAACAGACCACCTCCAAACATGCAATACCAAAACTACCGTGTTGTTTATGGTCAACAGCACTGATTGCTGCAACTATCTGAAGCTTCTCAGGCCGATGCGTGGAAGCAGCGTATAAAAGAACGTCCCCCTCACAATCACATACACATGCACTGTGTTGTGTGTGTCTGTACTAAGCAATTTACCACTCCACATCTCTCCTCCGTCTTCCTCCGCCACACCTCAAATCAGGAAACTGACCCGTCCACTTTGTTTTGCTCATTCCTATATATTGTTTCGTCCTCTTTGTCTATTTCCTGATCAGTTTCGTTTGTTAACCATCCCTTATCTTTTTTTACTCGATCCCTAATTTTTCTCTCTCTCTCTACACTGTATTTATCATTTGAATGCCTAATCACTAGAATACAGATTTTTCATACATAATCACAAAACTTTATTGGCTTTTGCCATGAGTAGCGCTACATCAGACTCTAGGTTTGTGCGGTGGACAGCTGCTAAGGATTCTCATTGCAATGAACAATGAATGGGGCACAATGAGAGTTTTCTGACAGATTCCTAAACCAGTAAATTACAGTCTGGAGATTTGGGCTGTAGGTTTGTGAAAAGTGAGAAACCCACGCTCGACATTTTCGCAGGAATGCAAATACCATCGTGTGGATATGTCCTTGTAATACATGTGAACTAAAAGTTTCCACGTATCAATATCAAAAACCTGAGAGACTCAATGTTTTTTGGTCACGTGTGACAATGTTAAACCCAGGAATTGTCCCACAAACCTCATTTATTTGCTGAACCGCACCGTACATGCTATCTTCAAACAGTGCATTGTCCTTTGGTAATCACACACAAACTTAATCACAAACAACTCCACAATAGAAAGTCTCTCTCCCACTCTTTTTTGTGTTCTGTTCATCGTATCGTTTGCTCACTCAAAACAAATACACTACTCTTTTGTGTAATAGCATGCCGCTCCTTTTCTTGGTGTTCTATACTTTTCATATTGAACCATAATTCCGTAGATAGATCACTGTTTTCCTACAAATTGTGCCACTATACGCGTTGCGATTATCCCTTTGCTTTAGCTTGATTGCAAGTCTCAACACATCATTCCCTTGAGAGAACCTTGATGTAAGCGAAAAGGTCTTTTTAGGGCAAAATGTGTGAACTAGCCCAAAGTTTACTCAATAATAAATTCATACCAGGCATGAAACTCGCGCACTGAATGAGTAGTCTCACTTGCATAGCACATCTACACATCTGCAAACCGTGCCCAATTTGTGCAAAAAGGGATTAATTTTCTCCCGTTACACATCTAAGACATAAGAGGGCCAAGCGGAGCGTGTAAAGCCTAGATCACTTTCATCTGGCATGAATAATGCAAGACGATCGGTTCACCCAAAGACCCTGTCCCCAGGCCTGCGATATAGGCTTTCCTGCCTGTTCTGCTCTCAATAGCAGACCCCCCTAAGGCGCGTCCATCTCTCACCCTTGGGCGGGAGCACGAAAACGTAGGCCAGTCACGTGTAGCTTTTCTCCTTACTGCGCTATGGCTACTCCTGGACAATGGGCTTCTCTGCTCTACATATACGCGACTGCCTGAACGTAGAGTGAAAGTTTTATGGACACTCACAAACTGCTGGCTAACTACTGCCTGTGCAAAGTAACTCCAGAAAGATGGATTATGTTGTCTAAAGTGCGCGATTCAGCTTTGCTTTTCACGCTCTAGACCCTCAGGTGGGTTTGGGGGCAGAATTTTTGCGGATCCTTAATATGTGTCTCAGAAGCACACTTTGTTGGAACTCGTAACAAACTCATTCCTTTTCAAAGGATTCAGCCCACCATGTAAGCTAAGCCTATAAATACAAGCTCAAGTCCCATCACATATGATGATTGTTTTTATCTTCTTATTTTAATTGTTAGAAGAAGAACATCATCAACGCAGCAATTTCTATCACGCTCCTTATAGATTTTCCAAACAGACTTTGCGCACACTCACTCACTCATACACTCCTTTGCTTATACCCACTCATCAACAACTAAAATCAAAAATCATATCAAAATGCAATTCTCAGCAGCTACCTTATTATCTATTGTCGGCTCTTTGGCTCTCTCCGCCAACGCTAATGGTTTGACCAAGACCGTTACCGATACCGTTACCGAATGGGTTACTGTCTACGACGATGGGGAAACCTACTCTCCTTCAAGTGTCCATACCACCTTCCAATCCAATCACTTGCACCACTCGGCTTCCACCTCTATTGGTCAATCTGTCACCTTGGTGGCTCCTGCTGGCAGTACCACCACCTCTTCATCTTCCTCTGTTTACTCTGCTCCATCTTCATCTGCTTCTTCATCTTACTCTTCCGTCTCCTCTGCTTCAGCTGCTTCTTCCGCCTCTTCTTCATCTTCGACGGTTGCTTCTTCCACCGCCTCCTCTACCTCCTCTACCTCTACCTCCTCTTCCAGCGGTGTCATTGACGGAACTGCCACTTACTACGCTCCAAACGGAGGCCAAGGCGCTTGTGAGACCATCTTGGAAAGCTCTGACGCCATTGTTGCTATTCCTGGTCTGATCTACACTGCTACTCAAAACTCGAGAAATGTCAGCTCCAAGTGTGGTGACAAGATCAAAGTTACTCGTGGTGACAAGAGTATTATCGTGACAGTTGCAGATGAATGTCCTGAATGTTCTGCTACTCATCTTGATCTCTCCGAACTGGCTTTCGCATATCTTGCTGATACCACTCTCGGGATTATAGACATCCAATGGGAATGGTTGTAAACGGCTTCATGACGTTTTAGTTCTACTTCTTTTTGATTTTCTTCTGCTTTCATGGTTTAACTCTTCCCTTGACAAAAATAGAGTATTTTAGATCGCTTAGTGTATAGACAAATGCATGCTTCCATTATAGACGAATACCTACTTCAATTTTGACTGTAAGCTTGAAAAACGGTCATGTTAGACTTTCTGAGACGCATTCCTTGGCAGGAAAAAAACTTAGAAGAGAATGTGACCTGAGGAAAATGAAACATCAGGATGAAATAAAACGCGAGCTCATCCGCACTGTAGGCTCTACCTGTGTGTATTTCTCATATATGACAAGCAATTGACCAGCAGTAATTCTATTTGAACCATGGGAATAGATTTAGGGTTGTCGAGAATCCGGCAGTTGCTCAAATCTCTTGGAGATCCTCATATAGCGGGCAATTGGCAAACCATCCATGTTGCAGGCACCAACGGGAAGGGATCGATCTGCTCTTACGTCAACTCGGTGTTGACCAGTAGTAGCATCAAAACTGGAAGGTTTACGTCTCCCCATTTGGTAAGCATTAACGACTCGATCTCATTGAACGGAAAGCCGGTTTCTTGGGACAAATTCTCGCAGGTCCGCGACAAGGTTTTGAAATTTGACCATGAACTCAAGATCAATGCCACTGAGTTCGAAATTCTCACTGCCACGGCCTTCGAGATATTCAAGCTTGAAAACGTACGTTTTGCTGTTGTGGAAGTTGGCTTAGGGGGCAGATTAGACTCAACCAATATCATACCGCTGGCATATGAGCTTATTTCGAGCGATACTTCTTTCAAAAGTGGAGTTGTTGTCACTGCCATTTCCAAGATCTCAATGGATCACACCAACATTCTTGGATCCACACTCACAGAAATTGCGGGCGAAAAGAGCGGTATAATCAAGTCCCGGGTTCCGTGTGTTGTGGATGGCGCTAATGAAGGTGAAGTCTTAGCGGTGGTGCAAAAGAAGTGTTCTGAAAATAAAGCTGAGTACATAGAAACTTCAGGCAGCATAGAAAACCAAACAATTAAAACGAATAATTTTGGGGTGTTGCCTTTGACTATTTCGCCGTTATTGGGTCGATATCAACTCAATAACCTTTCGGTGTCGTTAAAGGTCATAGACAGTCTCAAAACTGTTTTGCTCGAGAACAAGGACTTAAAGGCCGCCAATTGCATCACTCGCCAAAGTGTCATCAGGGGAATCCAAAAAACAAAATGGGCGGGAAGATTACAGTATCTAAACTACAAGGTTTCTTCCGAAAATGACTCTAGTGTGGAACTTTTATTGGACGGTGCCCATAATGAGTCCGCAGCGGTCGAGCTCTGTGATTTCTTATCCACCTCTTATTTGCAGGATCCTAAGAAGTCTCCTATCTTTGTCCTCTCAGTCACCAACTCCAAAGACATCAAAGGTTTGCTTTCGCCCATGGTTATGGCATTCAATAGACCCGATGAAGCAAAGGAGCTCAAATTAGTGCTTACCAACTTTGACTACTCTCAAGGCATCGACGGAATGCCATGGATCAAGTCTTATGATTGCCAGGAGTTGAAAGATATAATACTTCAAACTTTCCCTTTCATAAAAGACCATCAGATTCAAATTCATAGGAACGTCAACACCTTATTCACCGATCAAGCTACGCTCAAAACGGCGGCGCCCGGATCAATTGTTGTGTGTGGCAGTTTGTACCTAGTAGGTCAAATCCTACGCACCCATGTGGAAAACAAGGGATCAATAGATGATATATACTGATGACATACACAACGAACCAGTAAAAGGAAATAAAAACAATAGATTAAGTTATACACAAATAAAGCCTAGATGTTCGAAGGTCTAGATTTCCGCAGTTGCAATTGCAATGCTTTCTTCCTGCTCCTCCTGTGACACAGTTTGCAGCTGAATATTTTCCGTTATTTTTTCATCTTCCTCATCTTCGTCATCATCGCTGCTGGAAAGTCCATGGTCGGCAATCTCTTCCTCGTCTCCATCATAGCCTGCTCTTTCTAGAGCTGGATCTACATAAGCAGCTTTCCCGTTGTTCACTAGCGAGTCGTTCTCCTCTTGAAGAAGACGTTCGCCTTCGTTCTCTTTTTCGTAAAAAAGCATAAACACTCCAGGAGTCAGTAGCACCTGGTTTTCTGCTACGATTTCAACCGTTTCGTCCGAGATTCTCCACCACACCCCACGGTATTTACGGAAAGCAATATAATGTCCATAGTTATGAGTTCCATAATGCACAATGACCGCTCTGAGATTGTATACGTACTCGGGTCTGTAGAACTCCTTCAACTGCTCATCAAGCTGCTTCACTTTTTGCCTCAATGCGTCATTGGAGCCGTTCAAGTGGTCATCCACATCAGAAGCTGAGTCCACTGACGGAAGGTTTGACTCGTCAAAAATCTCGCTCTCCGCACTCTTTGAGCTTTCATTTGCGACAGAGCTCTCTTTGATTTCTTCATCAAGATCCTGTGAATCTTCAGACAGATCAGACTCTTCTGAGTCCTCAAACTCGTCTTCAATGTAGTTGCCCAAACTATCTACTTTAGGTTCTCTGTGGCGAGTTTTGGCTTTCTTTGGTTTTCTGTACTCAGCAAGAGACTCCTTGATCAAGTCAGCTTTCACCTGCGCAATCTCGTCCTGCTTTCTCAATGGTAACCTAGCATCTATATTGACGTCTTTATAGTCGGCCACGTATGGGTTTAAGTCAAGTTTCATCGGGAAGTCTATGTCGCAATTGTTTTTCCTGATATAGCCTGTGCTTGGATCAAAGACAGATCTATTGATGTGTATCGATAGCAAGGCAGGGGGTTTGGAAATGAACCCTTGTTTGGACTTTTTGCCCTTTTGGCGGACATTTTTACTTTTGTAGGTACTAGACGCCTCATCGGTGATAATTGGTTTTTGCAATTCTTTCTGAATTTCTTCAATACGTTCCTGGTATTTGGACTTCAATGCATCAGGAATCAACGACGATTCAACCTGTTCCTTTACAAACTCCGCTGCAAATTCCAAGCTGCACCGGTTACATTCCACCCCTTCGATGATTTCCTTTTCGATGAATTGGTCCAAAAGATCAGACAACCTTAATCCGCTTCTGGCACCATATCCGTTGCGAGTATTAGGTAAATTCAAGCTGAGACCCCCAGATACTGCGTATCTTAACCCCCCAGTCTCACCACATTTCAAACAGCCAATTCTCTCAACGTTCAAGCCGTCTGCCGGCGTCACAAATTTGAATTTGTAAGCCTTGGAAGACACGTTGTTTAATGAAGGATCAATCTGACTCGCAGGTATTAAATAATCGCCAACCTTGGCGATCTTAGCGTTCAATTCGTCGATATCTGCGTCGATATCAACGATTTTGTCCTCTTCTTTTTCCTTCTCGTTTTTCTCTTCGCTGAGGTCCTCACCTTGATCAATTTTGGTTTGGAGTTTACGCAATTCTTTCGACTCTTTCTCCACATTGCTCAAAACAAGCTGGAAAAACTCCTGAGCATCTTCTTGGTTGTACCCCAAAAAGCCGTGTTTCTCGAACCCATTGGACATTCTTTTCAAGAGATCATTCACAGTGTAGTCTGAGTTTTTGTTGCCGTGCTTGGCATTCAATTTCAGGAGCAAGGTTCTTAGAGAGTTTATAAAGTATGCGTTCTTCTTCTTCAAGGCCTCTCCAGAAGACATAAGCCCCACCTTATTGAAAAGCGACAATTTCTTACTGGACGAAAGCGAGGACTGACTGCCAGCCAAGCTTTCAGACGCTAATTCCTCGTCAAGTTTGTCAATGAAATCCACTTCCTCACTCAAAAACTCAACGAACTCGCGGGAGGACGCTAAACTCTGAAGAACACAATTCATAAAACATGTGTTCCCGTCGTTGATCAACCCACCAACATTGCCACCCCTTTGCATAACAAGCTTAGAAAGCTTTCTGCGGTTGTTGAGGGTATAAGAACCGCTGCTCTGGCTGGACAGGCGCGGCGGGAGGTAATTATTTTTGAGGTAGTCAGCTCCATCCATGATAGTATGTCCAATAAATGCAAGTCTATTGGAAAGCGTTCTGTAGTTTTTTTTGTCGTTTCCGGATCTTTTGAACGGAAATAAGGAACCAAAGGAACCAAAAAGTAATCTAGCTGGGAAGTAAAGACAAAGGAGAGACGTAGCTATTACTAAGCAGAGTCGAAAATTACTTACTTTGCTTGAGGAGGTCACTGTGAATGATGATGATGCTGGCCCGTCCCAATTTTCAAAAGAGTAGCCTTGACTGTTGTAACTGTATGAACCACTGATAAACACCAATAACACCAAGAACACTGCTGAAAGAAACATAAAGATCCTTGCAAGACAGAATTTTTATAGTTTGGTTTGGGATTCTGGTCAAGGATCGACTGATGTGAATCGATATTCTGCAGTTGTGGGATATTTGCCTATTCTAACCGCCTCAACCAATTCTCTGCGACAGTATTTCTATATTGTTGTTCTTGAAAAAGCACGATTGATTGCCATAAATCGATATAAAAGCATTCAAGAAACGAAAAAAGATCGATCACTTATAGCTAAGTACACCTTCAAGCTTGATGGATTCTTCATGGCCGGATCAAGTCTTTGTAATCTGTGGCCCCCTCCAGATTAAAAAAAAAATCAAAAAAATTTTCTCATTTACACAAAATCAATGAGTTGTGTGATATAATTACTATACGGACGATATTCACAAAACCTTCCTTGAACACCTTTAGTATCCCTTGAAATTTAGACGTACATCGGAAATCCGTGATAGTTTAGTGGCTAGAATTACCGCTTGTCGCGCGGTGGACCGGGGTTCAATTCCCCGTCGCGGAGTTTTTTTTTGCATTTCTACTGTGCAGCATTGAATTTTTTTTTACTAATAGAGAAAATTTTAGTAAGAATACCAAGAGAAATACATAAAACATCATGATTCCCAGCTTAATATCAAAATGCGCTTTCTTGCCCAATTGCTATAACATTGTCACTAGTCTCCATACATCACAATGATGCTTTCAAAATACAGCGATTGCTGTATGCTCATCGGAAAGAGGAGTTTCTCAACCGTCTCCCGGTTGTTGCATGAGAACCCATTGGTATGTTTTATCGGTATTTGATTCCTCTACAATCAGAAGTACTAATAGCTATAAAACATAGGGTCTCCCAAGAAAGAAGGCACCTGAAATGCCCAGAATGATGAAAGGCCTTCCCATTAAGCAGAAAATCCCATCTGTCGGCAAAATATTGTTGGTCTCCTCGGGGAAAGGTGGGGTAGGAAAATCAACTATCACTGCCAACTTGGCCCTTGCTATGCAGAGATTAGGAAAACGGGTAGGTGTTTTGGATGCAGATATATTTGGTCCTTCTATTCCCACTTTATTCAATATTTCGACTGATAAGGATGAAGGTGCCAGAGTTTCTGAAAAGACCGGGAAATTGCTTCCTAAAATTAACTACGGAATACCCACAATGTCAATGGGATATTTAATCCCTACTGAATCATCAGCAATCGCATGGCGTGGATTGATGGTCATGAAGGCATTACAGCAATTGCTTTTTGAAATCGAATGGCCGCAGTTGGACGTGCTTGTCATTGATATGCCTCCAGGCACTGGTGATACTCAGCTTACAATTGGTCAGCAACTACAAGTCGATGGTGCTGTTATTGTGTCGACACCCCAAGACATTGCATTGATTGATGCTAAAAAGGGTATTACAATGTTCAATAAAGTCCAGATCCCGATTTTGGGACTTGTGGAGAACATGAGCTACTTCATTTGCCCTAACTGTGACCACGAGTCGCATATTTTTGGATTGCAGGGTGCAGTTGAAAAAGAGGCCCAGTTGAGAAATGTTCCACTTTTGTCTTCTATACCTCTTAATGAGGATATCTGTTTGCTGGCTGACAAAGGTAAGCCGATAGTTATCTCCAAGCCGAAACTGAAGGTGACAGAATTGTATCTTCAGCTCGCTGAGAAAGTCTTGAAGAAATTGTAGGTCCACACATTTCAGCACGGGATTTTTTCATGCAGGTTATGCGTGAAATTTTGCTCTTTTGTACTTCCAATTCAACATGAGAAAAAACTGGCATACCGACTTTCTCAAGGCCAGGTTTTCTTCAATACTTAGTACAAACAGACTGTAAATAAATCAATATACAAAAGTATACGACTTTTTTGCGTTTACTATCTTGAAACTTTGTAGTATTTAATTATTTAGCAGAAAATTCTGACAATTAATACAATAAATGCTAATGAATCCAATTTAACTCAGCTGTGACAAGAAGATACAAAAGATCTATCAACAAATAATCACATATAAAAAAAATAAAAAAAACAGATTGAAAAGAAAAGATTCTTATAAGACAAATATGTTTCTCAAGAAACTTCTTCTCATACTGAGTGCTTCTCGCATCTGCAGTAGTCTATTCATACCCGCCGGCGTTCAAATAAACACATCGCCTTCAAGCAGGCAGGAGGTTGGTATATTTGGCCCATTCTCCGATGTAGTGGAGAAACCCTCGCCTCCTCCAACTTATCAACCTAGTGGAAGTGTTGATTCAGCTTACGAGGGAATTTCTGAGGGAAGTTTTCAACATGAATCACATAATGATGTGGAAAGCTTGGAGGATAAGATAAATCGAGTGCTGGAGGTTTCGGCTGAATCAGCGGCCACAGCTGCTTCTACTGAAAATTCGTTCGGACAAGGTTTTGGTAGAGCTTTTGGAAAGACAGACATATCCTATGAGCCGAATACACCTTCTGATGGTGTTTATGATTATTTTACGCCTTATCAAGCTTCACATTTGGCAGATGCACAACTCGTGAAAGTTCCTGCCTCATCGAGTGAAACTTTCAAGAATAGAAACGGTATTTCAAGAGGCCCTACAATACTACCTGCTGGAATAACACATGATAAAACAATAGGAAGTGAGGGTTCTTACTTTTATGAACAAGGCAGTTCACGCCTTCACAAAAGACCAAGCACAACCATAGCAAATGATATTCAAGGGGAAATGAACGCCCAGGCTGGCTACAAGGAAAGTGGAACATCTGCTAAAACAGTTGGCTTTAGAGAAGGGGAACGAGATACAGCACCCGGCTTCAAAGAGCAGGACAGAGTGACGACGTTTGGCTTCGAGCAAACAGAAAAAGCTGGCACAATCAGTGCAGACGAAGAAGAAAGGACCACCAGCATCGGGCCTGGAGAAGAAGAAGTAGGTCCTCAAAATTTGTTCATGGAAGATATAACACCTCTAGAGAAACCAAGTGAGCCCGATGAGATATTTGACAATAGAGTCGACGCACCAAGCTTAGTCACTCAAATTGAGTGGGAAAACAAGACAACTATTGGAAACCTAGACTCAACGAAAGCAGACACGAATACTATCCGAGAGAGTATAGAAGCAACCGAAGAAGCAGAAAATTTTGACGCAAGTCGGCATAATACAGAGAGTGAATCGTCTAGAGAGAGCTATGATAGCGCTGAAGACGGCGACGATGACAAACCGAGCGATTCTAATTGAAAACGTACCACCTATGGCCCGTTGAACAAAATAGATTCTAGCCATACTCTGTATCAGAAATATAAAACTGTCTTTCTTTGTTTGCAAAAATTCTCTACAGCATGTAATTTTAAAACAGAAGCTCATAATATTAAAGAGTATGTAAAGATATACTGATAGAAATCTAGTATCTTTGAAAAGGAAAGATACCCAATACCAAACCGTGAAGAAAACACACACAAAAAAAAGAAAGAACGAATCCAGAAAGAAGAAGATCATGAAAATAAGCCGCGGAAACAAAATAAAAAGAAACAAAAGAAACAAAGAGGAACTCTTAGCGAGCAAAAACAGAGATATTTATGAAGTGACAATTAGCGTATAACAGCTTACAATTACAAAAATGCGACAAGCAAGCTTGTTACTAGAGCTGAAAAGTTCATGACGCCGTGAAATTGATATACCTCTCTGATTGGTACGGTATGAAGTGAAAAAGGAATTTACGACAGATTATTATTGTCACTTATACGCTCATTTTCAGCTGACATCTCATGATTTCCAGCAGGGTCATGGCCGCCATGAACCGAATAGGCAGAAGAATAATCGTCGTCATCATCCTCCTCGTCAACCTTGGAAGGCGAACCTTGTACATTAGCACCATCAGAGTCTGCAGAATCGGTCAAATTTCTCAATTTTGTGATTTCCTTCTGTTTTTTGATCTCAACCCAGTCATCCATTTTATTCAAGTTGCTGTCAAAAATCTTGATAATATTGGCAAACGAGTCCAAAGACTCTTTTGCCAAAATGAGGATTTTTCGGTTAGCCAAGTTTGGATCATATTTGAGAAACTTTTTGCTATCACCAGTGGTCCCGGAAGCGGAAGTAACCTCCACAGATGTTTCGTTTGTATTCAAGGCTTTAGAAAGATTTTCAGGCAATTTGAGTAATAGATTACGGACAGAAGTTCTCGCAGGTTCCGGCAACGATGTCCCGGTAAACTTTGAAACCACCACCACTGCTTTCTTAACCGTAAGAACAATATCTTTTTTGACTTGATTCAAACCCTCCTGTTTATTAACAACTTTCTGACGCTTGCTATTATTCTCCATGGTCTTCGACTGGACAAGTTCGCTGTCCTCATTATCAGATTCTTCGGCTTCAGTACCGGTTTCAGCATCACCGTTCAACTTGTGTTCCTTTTCGGTGATCAAATTCTGAAGATTATTGACCCCAGTACTGAGACGATTGTTAGCCAATTTCAATATCTTCAATAACACTGATAAATTTTTCTTGCTCTCAATCGAGACATTGAGATTAAAATTTTGTAGCTTCTGCTGTTGCGCCTGAAGAAGGTTCAATCTTTGATTATTGTATGCCAGGGAACGACGCTCTAACTTTTTCACGATAGGCATGGCTCTTTTCTCCACAAATTCAGCTCCGTACTTGAAGGTGGGAGAGTAGTTTTTGGACGAGTTATAGTAGTTTGTGACCGTATCAATAATTTTTTGCTGGTACCTATTGCGGCTACTGTCTGTCAGAGAAGTATCCAACAGCGAAGCATCCGCAGGAGGGAGCTTGACATCCTGGGGAACATTCTCTTGAGGATCTATGGCAACAACTTTGGGGGATTCAGAAGGGGAAGAAACCGAGTTTGCAGTGGACGAAGTTATCGAGGAGTTTGATGAAGAGTTCCGTAGTTTTCCTAAAGCCTGGATGGCTTGCATGAAACTTTCACTGCTATTGTTAAAACCATCAGGGCCAAGTTGTTCAATATCAGCGGCATCATCACCGGCGATGGTCTTTTCCTGCTCGTCAGTATCCTTAGCAAGCTCATCGTCATCCATATAGTGTCGTTTGCGAAGATTTTGTTGAGTTAACTCAAGATGACCAGTCCTTGAAGAAGAGGACGACACAGCAGCGGCAGCAGTAGAGGAGGAGTCTTCCTTAGCAATTGTAGCGTCTTTCACCATTATTGAGAAGCGACTTCTGCGTGGAGTGTTATGGTATTTAAGAGTAGTAGCTGCTGTAGTGTGCAATGGATGCAATAAAAAATTTTTCTTATTTTAGGTTACTAGTATTGGTTTTATTATATTGTCTTTTTTTTTTTTTTTTTTGATTTTCGTAGCCCTTATATATAAAAGATAGAGGGAGAAAGATCAAGTGAATTTTGCAATGTGGAAGATCTGTCCTAACTAACTGCGCGATTGATGACAACAGCAAGCTGAGTTCAAGGAAAGAATCAGACACAGATGCTATGGAAACAGACCAGAAAATAATTGAAATTTCTGAAAACTTTTTAACTTCTTTCAGAGCTAAGACGAATTCTTATGTCAGGGCCTTTCAGTTGAAGCAGATTTGCCATATATTTTTGTCTTAAGAGACCAATAAAAATTTCATATGATTGATTTTCAGACTTATGTAACTTTTACTGTGGAGCCGGCCGGCAGAATTCTTCGACGCAAATACCCGTGGAAACTTGCAGCGATTCAAGATCAGGTGAAGCGATGTCTAGATTGGCTGAAACAACCGGTAGATAGATAGTCAAGTGGCAAATGGTTTTGTTGGCGAGAAACTTAGACAATACACAAAGCGGCGAGATTTTTTTGTGCTGATAGCTCCGGGACAATTGAATAATAAGGGAAGGAAAAGAAGAAACAGAAACAGAGCTGCGATTAAAAACGCATGAGATAATAAGCTTACGGAAATCAGGAATTGAGCACCTCTTTATATAACTAATTTCTTTTACAATGCCGTTCACACCCCAGAGACAGCGAGATGAGCTTCTGATGGATGTTAGCCGAAGTTAAAAAAAGAGGAACAAAATTTGGTGGGATGCATCAGTTTAATCAGCGTTCATTCAAAAGCAGCAAGTGCAAAAAGCGACGATATATATCGTGTGTTTTCAATATTGAAAACACACAAAAACAAGCGAAAAAGCTTAATCTGAGAAGCAAACAAAAAGTAAGTCACTGACTCCTCAGGACCAGGATGATAAACGAAAACCTCGGTTATGCCTGACAGATAATAGATCCAAAGGGCAATATGTATAGAAAAAGTTGACAAGCGAAGATCCAACTAGTGCGGCTACTGCTACCGGCAGATGATACTGGCCCCGCTATGTGCAGTTTTGTTGTTTTCGTTTGCTTGTGAAAGTGTGGTCATGATCCCCCAACGCAGTGTGTTTAGTGCCAACCAAACAGCTCCAAAACAGCAAAAAGAAAGAAAGCTGTCGAAAAGCTGTTGGGTTGGCAATGTGTTTTCAACATGTGAAAGCGATGGGTCCCTGCACGTGCATTTAGCACAAAAAGTGCACTGATAACGGAAATGCGGTTCTCCGCTAGAAGGTCATCGGAGTGTGTCCGGAAATTGCTAGAAGCCCAGAACCAGAACTCCGACGTTGGCTGAACGTCATTGTATTTCTAATCAGTCAGCGAATCCGTATTATTGTTTGGGGTACACTGTACAGTAGCAAAATTTTTGCCATACAAAGGAAAATCAGATTTGAAGAGAAAAATATTTTTTTATCTGCAACTTATAAATACTAACCATTACCACATTCATAATAATCTGTTGTCAGCATTGATTATAAGTTAATACACACATAGTCAGTATCTACAAATCTAATCAATACGATACTACATAATGCTTTCGTGTATATTCAAGCAAATTCCAGCAAGATCGTCATCTATTGTGCGCTCTTCAGTTGCCATTGCTAGTGCCAACAGAGGTCTTCTCAATAAGGTGCACAGAATAAACAATTCAAGGATAGCAATAGCCCCTTCGAGATATCTTCATACCAGCATCCAGAGACAGGCCTTGGCAAGCGAACCTTCCAGCTCTGCATCTGCTTCACAATCATCCTCGTCTGACTTGCCACAGTCTCCAGCCATTGAAGGCGACATCAACGAAGAGTTGATGAGCATTCCAATTTTCAGAGACGCAAGACTTCCAGCCAACCAAGACGAATACGAGCTCTACGAGGACTTATACGCACTACTCATGGACAGAATATTGCCAAACATTCAGGAAGATGGGGGACACATGGAGTTCAGAGGATATGATTTTGATAACGGAACAGTTTTTGTTCGTCTTTCCGGTGCTTGCACCGACTGCTCAATGAGCGAAACTACTTTGAAGCATGGTATCGAGAATATGGTAATGCATTACATTCCGGAAGTGACTGGTGTCCAGCAGGTTCTTGATCCCGAAGAAGAGATCGCGTTGAAAGCATTCGAGAATTTGGAGAAAAAGTTGGATGCCAAATCGTCTCAATGAGGGTTTCCTGGAGGCCACTACATCTACATCATCAATAATAATACATACACAATCTCAATATTCAGCCGTCATTTATTTTCCACCCGTTCATAATTTCAACATTCCATTCACTTGCACTTCAAGATTCTGTTTTTGTTCCGCTCGGCGTTCTCGCCTTCTTGACACACTTTTTGGGTTTCTCATAGGGTTCATATACAATATAAGCCATTTACGTACAACATGATTGTTGTTTCTCTCGTTGTAGTACACCCCATAGCAGCCTTCCATGCGGATTAGCGATTTTGTCAGCAAGGTATCCGTTTTCCGATATCGGGAATTGGTTTTTCTAAGAATTTAAGACCCGTGAAAATGGTATAAATGAAATTTTCATTGTTATACTGTCGCATTAAGCAGAGAAGGCATCTCGCTGGGTGTTACTGTAGAATTGTCCAAATCTGCTTTGACTCAAACGGGGATAGCGATCATTTGCCTAAGCTATATAGTACCTTTTGGTTCCATGTTGGCATTGAATAGTTAGGCCGTTACTCAGTGCTGCTAGCAATACAAAGAGCTAGTTCCACTGGAGTCACTGCCCCTTCAATTGATTATGTTTGTCAATTAAAAACTCACCCAAATACTTTAGCGGGTCTTCTGGCTTCTCAGTAGCTAGCTTGCGCATCCCCTCTAGCAAATAAGGCGTCACCTCATCGTTGATCCATTGTCTTATAGGCGCGCCGCCAATGACTTTACTTGCAGTTAAATTTTTGGGGAGTTTTGGGACAGCGTCACTGACTTTCTTTTTGAACTCAACGTCCAGACCAGCCGTTGATGGTTGTGCGCTAACTGGCGTTGCCGGTGGAGGCAAGGAACTCGATTTTTTCGGTGCAGGCACGGCTACTAAAACTTTTGGCTCATCAGCAATGGCATGGGAAATGTTCTCATTCTGATCCACTGGATCAATCTCAATTTTCACCTGCTGTTGGTCTGACATTCTTATCTGATTGGTTGCTTGTGGTAAAAGATTCTCAAATTGCATACTGCGAGTGATCTTCATTGAATATAATCACAGGCCAATTTCAGGCCAATTTCCATGTTTCCAGAGCTTCGGGAGTGAAAAATCGGGCAACAACAACCCCCCCATAACAGCTATACGCACGCAGACGATACACGAGTCACTTTAATTGCTCACATGATCCATCAAAGTGTTCAGGATTTAAATCCTGGCTTGTCGTGGTCGTACCGACATGGAATTCGAGTGTGGAATTCGATCTGCAGGATATGAAATTGAGACGAATCATAATACTGATCGTATTTGAAGCGAGTTTTGTGTGCACTGCAGTCGTTCAACCAGGGTGTGGGAAAAAAGTATTCTCCACAATTTACGCTATCTGCACAAAAAGATCTCCCACACTTGCGACTTTTCGTTTCTGTTGTTTCATCACTGTTGTCAGCACAAGGTACTGCTTACACAGTTTCGATCATGCTATTCCAGCAGCCGCCACACTCTTGTCATGCCGAGAATAGGAACCGAAGTAAGGTTTGAAAACACTCGCCATAGACAATGCCCTTCCCCCTGGAATCTCAATTACAATATATCTGCGACATGCTGCGCAACCCACATCCCGTGGAACCACGGAGGCCCCAGCTACATTCAGGTCCCATGTGGGCGGATCGCTCTTCCATCTCCAGCTCACGTGCACACGGGCGCATAAAACCGTCCGTCTTTCTCATCATCTTTAGCATTGCATTGCAGCATTACACATAAAAAATCTGCGCAAAATCCGCACATCCTGCATGAAATTCTTGATTATCCGCATAAAATTGTTCGATTCCCGTATGCACGAAGCAGCAGATGCAGATAAAATCGAGAGAATCGCTACCCGGCCTTCGCTTTTTTGAAGATTTGAGACTTGATGGTATGATTTTTCTCATTTTCTCATTTTTTTACTGACTGGCTGATTATTAAAACGATACTAAAATTTTCTTCTTTTTTTTATTTTGCTGAGTTTTGTTCCTTGTAAAATAAAACTGCAATTTCTGGAGGTTTTGCTTTTAAATATATTCGTCGACGAGTGTGCTCACAGGATCCAGTATCGACAGACCTCAGACTTTGCTTGCTGCGCAACCACCATCGCGACCGCTATCCCCGTCTCCACTGCGTTCCATTTTGAGCTTTTCCAGCTGAAACATTCTGCACCCGCAACGACAAGCGAGCAGAAAACTGCCGTCACTGAGGGAAAGAAGTCAACGGCACCGTTCCACCCCATCACAACCCGCACCGGTGTACCGTGTACCGTATTTTTCCAAGACCACCCTGTGCTTTGCAGCTGATTTGCCTTCCGATCTTCGCGACACTTCGTCCCAGCAACCATGGCAGACTACATCAAATACACATCTGTGCCTTCCAACAAACACAAGGGAAAACAACATATAATAGTGGTTGGCGCAGGAATAGTGGGCGTCTGCATCGCCTACTACCTCACAAGGCATCCCTCCTTTGATCCCGAGAAACACTATGTCACAATAATAGAGTCCAAGCGTGTTGCCGGAGGCGCGAGCGGAAAGGCCGGCGGGCTTTTGGCCTTGTGGGCCTTCCCACAGCAGATTGTGCCCCTTTCGTTCCAGCTTCACCAGGAGTTGTCCGAGGAGTACAACGGAGAAGTTGAATGGGACTACAGACGCCTCACCACCGTCAGTTTGGAGGGCGACCTCCAAGACGCCGATGACGACGACGACGAGGACGACGACCATAGCCACAAGGAGCTGGAGGATGCAGGCGAGCTCGTAGAAGACAGCAGTTCTGGAGCCGAGTCCGAAGAGTACACCAGCGATGAAGATGAGGAGGAAAACGACCTTGATACCAATAATACCGCCGGCAACAACACAGCACACCACGAGGACAAAGAGAAAATATACCTGGATGCGTCTGCTGCCGCTCCACACGACACAATCAACCACAGCCGACATTCCGACGGATCGGCGTTCAATAGCAGCAGCGAGTCGCTCATAGAGAACAACAGCAGCATCAACGAGACTGCCAGCAACGGCACCGACGTGACCTCGCACAACGAAAACGAACACCACGTGGAAGATGCGTCCTCGCAGGAAGAAGACGAGAACGAGGAGCCGTTTGGTGCTGGACGCAGCAGAAGCGACAGCGGGGCAAGCAGCGGCAGCCAGAATAAAGGAAAGGCCAAGCGAAAGACAGTCAGCAAGAACTCCATCAAAAACGTCCACAACTCGTCTTCAGGGGTGTCTTTGCCCTTTAATTTGAACTGGATCAAACAGTATGCAATCACCGACTGGTCGATACTTGGCGGAGAAGACAGCACTGCACAGGTCCACCCATACAAATTCACAAACTTCATTCTCAAAAAGGCGATTGAAACCGGCTCTGTGGAGCTTATTATCGGAAAGGTGAACGAGATATTGTTCTCCGAGGCCACGGGCGAGGCCGAGGGGGTCTCGTACATCCCCTCGACAGCCCAGGACGAGAGCAACAAAAACACAGAGCCTGTGGAGCTCTACGGCAGCCAGGTGGTGTTGTCTGTGGGCCCCTGGACCTCCAAGATCTTGTCTGACTGTCCTATCTCCGGTCTCCGGGCCCATTCCATCACAGTGTTGCCCCACAACGGCACGATGGTGTCTCCATACGCCATTTTCACCGAGCTCAAGCTTTCAAAGAACTCGTTTGTGTCTCCAGAAATGTACGCCAGAAAGGACGAGGTGTACGTGTGCGGAGAGGGCGATACGTTGGTGGACGTCCCAGAAACCACCGACGACGTCCAGGTTGTCAAGGAGAAGTGCGACAAGCTTTTCAACTACGTTGGGAAGCTCTCGCCAGCGCTCAAACGGGGCAGAATCTTGAAGAGACAGGCGTGCTACTTGCCCGTGCTAGACGTGCCTAGCAGCAGTGGGCCGCTTATTGGGGAGACCAACGTGTCGAAGCTTTATCTTGCCAGCGGACACTCGTGTTGGGGTATCAACAACGCGCCGGGAACAGGGAAGGTGATGGCAGAAATGTTGTTGGAGGGCGAGGTGACGAGCGCAGACATCAGTGCCTTGGATCCTAGTTTATATTTCGATGCCAGTGTTTGGGAATAATGACTTTTATTTGTTTTTTACGTTTTTCTTCTCAGTTCATCTTCTATTGCGGGTCCTCTGCGTCGACTCGACCCCCTATAACTATATATATATGTATCAAGTTCTTTTTGGTTTTTGATCTCCAGTACATTAATATCCTGCTTGATTTTATGCGTGTGCGTGTGTGTTGTGGCATCGATTTACTTTTTTTTGACATCTTTACATGTTTCCACTGTCTTTTGTTCGCTTGTTTGTTGTGTTATATTTGAGGTATCTATATAGAGCTTAACTTTTATTGCATTTAACTGACGATGAGTTTGTGTGGGGATGTAGAAGTTGATTTTAGTTCTGTATTCAACTGATGGAGTCTGTCTTTCAGGAGGTTTGAGGGGAGCATTGGGAAGATGCAAAGATAATGGCGATTGGTAGACTTCAGGGGTTGAGTTACTTACATTTGTGGCACCTATATGGAGCTCAACTTTCGTTGTATTCAACCGACACTGAGTGAGAGAATGTATCGGAGTATGGATCATGATGCAAGGGGCCGCGGTGTCCTTAAAGAGCCCAACTTGCAAGGCACTCATCCCACGATGAGCGTCCCCGGGAGTCGATAAATAATGGCGATGAGCAATGTCAGGGGGGCCTTCCCGGCTGTCAATTACCTAGAAGTTTCTTTGCTTTTTCGGCCGCCCTGCTAATGACGATGAGCTTCTTTTGTCTTTTCGGATGCTTTCCAAATAAACGAGCTTCATTGTCATTTGCGCTGCTCTCTAAGTGAATAAGCTTGATTGTCTTTTTGGCTGCCCTCGAAATGATAATTAGCTTCCCTCTTCAGCTGATGTGTCCTATCTGTCTTCCGTGATCCCTGTCGAAAAGCCCCTTAAATCTGCACGTCCTGCAGCCCGAAAGATCTACAAAAGAACTTTGCAGAACGAAAATCGCACTTTATCCTTGCATATATTATGTACACACAATCCCTGCTGGCATGCTTTTATAGAATGATGTATATTACCAAGTTGCTGCTATGATTTAACAGCCAGACAGGCTGTTTACGCTAGATGTGCCGTTCACATACCGGTCACCTCACATCTGACCGGTGAGTAACAGCTTCTTTTGGAAATAGTATGAGTGAACCTATCTGTTGCCATTCTTATTGAACATCAACAAGCAAGTGCACCTGCAGATCACTGCTTTACAGAGAGAATACCCATTTTGGATTCCACAATACCACGTGTGACTATTTGCTGAACTCGATTCTCACTTCGATAGACGCCCCGGGGCCTGGCCCGGGATACAGAGAAATGGTAAGTTCAAACGATTATTTACAGTTGAGCTACATATGCATACCTAGGATCGAGCCAAAATGCCGGGATAAGAGTCCCTCACAGTTCAATAGAGCAAAAAATATATCCAAATCTATACCAAAAGCACTCATTAACTCTCGTAAAGAACATTGTTGCCACCCAAAGCCGCACACTCAGCCACTAGTTTGAGATATTCCTGTAATCTGTTGCTTTTCTGGAAATA
Source organism: Saccharomycopsis sp. NRRL Y-5750 (assembly GCA_030564765.1). Lineage (NCBI taxonomy): Eukaryota > Fungi > Ascomycota > Saccharomycetes > Ascoideales > Saccharomycopsidaceae > Saccharomycopsis > Saccharomycopsis sp. NRRL Y-5750. The sequence goes on along the minus strand of JAKTZD010000010.1, from coordinate 268,133 downwards.
TTTGATAAAACCACTCTTGGAGTTAGCAAGGGACACACTGATATCGATTGCTTGTCTCAAGTAATAATTTCCTTTTTTGTAGTGATGCAATTTGTCGTTGATATCAGCTGATCCCGTTGAGTTAAAACCAACGTCGCAGAAACGAGAGTTTACCAATATCTTGTGAAGGGTGATGACAAAGAACGGCACGTACAAGTTTTTGAAGCATTCGTTGGCTTCTTCATTGCTGCTGATAACAACAGTTTCCAACTCCTCAAACACCAACTTCTTAAGCGGTTCTATAAATCTGGAGTTCAACTCCTCGAAAATCGCCTGGGACTTCCAAGCGTTCAACTCCTTTCTGTAATTTAATGCAGTTGGATTCAAGTTTTTACTGACAAGATATTGCTCGTATTCATCCAAAAGCGAGAAGCCTTTCACGATCTTCACAAAATTGAAAAGGAAGACACGCTGCTGCGAGTATCCGTTGGCGCCGCCTTTATTACCCTGTCTGTTGTTATTATCGTTTTTGATATCATCATTGTCGTCATTGTCTTCCCCGTCATTCTTCATATCATCATCGGTCTGCAGATCCTCTTCATGGAGTCGAGACTTGAACACCTCGACCTCGACATCGGCCTTTTTAATTACCGCATTGAAGTCGTAGCTTTCGTTGAACTTGATCGCAGACTTGATTTTACCACTCAAAGTGAACTTTGTGAATATGCGGTTGATATATTCGACGGCTATGTGATTCAAGTGCTTGTAGTTAACAAGCCAGTAGATGCTAGAAATTGTGATCTCGTCGATCCGCGAGACCTCTTCGGAAATCACTATAGACTGGAAGACTTCACTGTTTCCATTGATAAGCTCTAAGTAATACTCCTCGTATTTGCTGGAGATCAAAGCCACTGTATCAATGAAAATGCCGCTCAAGTTTGGAATGTCCAAGTGCTGGCACGCCTTGATTTGCACCTCACGGTTTCTCTGCTTTGTTATTTTCGACAAGTAGTATGAGTATATTCTCCGCTCCTCCACTATGTCGTCTTTGGTGCTGTATGGAAGACACTTGATATATACAGGTATCAAATCATAGAGACCCTTCTTGAACAAACGCTTCAAGTACAATTTGATCAATGATCTGATGTGGTCATCAGATATCAACTCTGAGTTGCTAATCTTGAGATACAAAGCCAAGTGCACAAGAACTCTCAACAAATAGACATTATAGCAATCGTAGTTTGGGTTTTCTGCCAAGATTCCCTCTAACTCGTCGTACGTTTCCTCGTAGTCGCCGTCGTTTTCGTCATCGTACACAATCTCACTAGCATCAGTTGAATCTGTGATGGCACCATCCAAATCGTCGTAGAAGTCTTCCCGGTCGGTTCTTTCCAAAACTTTCACATTGAAATCCTCGTTTAAAAAGGAGTCAATAAAGCTAGAAACGTTGTTTTCCATCACCGAACCCATCAACAACCGAAGGTTGTGACTACTCATTGCAACAAGGCCATGAGACTGCGATAATCCGACTAGTATGTCGTTAATTGAGTGGACGTCCGATAGTTCCTGGATATTCAATATTTCGCTGTCTTGCGTGAGTTTCCCGATTTCGATCAAGTACTGTTGACAACGGGAATTAAAGTACGAGTTCAAATAGACCAACAAGGACACATCCCAGTTGCTGTGGTTCAACATCAAGTTGTTCGCTATTCCGCCGCTCAAAAACTCAAACAAGCATTTTTCATAGACGTTGGTCACATTCTGCGACAATTTATAGCAGTTCTTTCTCCACAAATATCTGTGTTTGATCCCCACTGAGCCTCCGTCAGCGACAGTGCCTGGATCAACAATGGTTCTATCGATCAAATTATCGCAGTAGTCGCGAAGACCCAACAACGTCATGTAGTAAGTCCAATTGGACGTTTCCCTGCACAAATCAAGCGCCTGTGGGATCTCGTCCTTGATTATGTGATAGTATAGTTTTTTGTAAAAAAGCTCGTCGTTATTGAGGTCAATCTGGACAATGGTTTTTTGAGGCTGTTTGAGCTGCGCATCATAGTCTAGGGTTGACACCAAGTTCTCTTTATTTTGAGAAAAGGAGGGATTGAGGAGAAAGTTAGGCACGTTCTGCTCCTGAAGTTTTAAGTTCGTGTGGGCCCATCTGGATCCGTTGATGGATGCCTGAAAGTCTGGATCCATGATCACTAAATTGGAGCGGATCCAGTTGATGATGCAAAACACCTCCTTGAGTTCCGGCTCATTGTTGACGAAGTTGTCAAGAAATGCGGCATTGGAGTTGAATTTTTTTGAAAGTGTCGACGATATATCGTGGACAATGGTAGGAGAGTACCTTAATAGCGTGAGATCGCGCACAAGATCCCACAATTTAGCCTCTAGCGAAAACGTCTTGTTTCTTGAGTTTCTCTCGCACAACTCAACGTCAATCTCACTGGTGATCTTCCCAAACGCCTGTGGCAATTGTGAAACGTCTATTGCATCGCCTGCTAGGAAGTACGAGTACAACAGCTCACCCAACCTACTCTCTATAGGCTTCGTGGCATGAGCAAAGTCGATATCTTGCTCGATAATGCTCGACATTCTTTATCTTGCGTCAAAGGAGTCAAAAATCAAACAATGCAATCCGACAGTGTTCTCACCAGCAAATATGTTCCTTTTGATGTGCCAATGAATCAGTAGCTACCGCTGTGTGTCACCCACTCTATAGCTGGTATATATTTCATTTTTCAATCTTTGTTTATTTTTCTCCCACATACAAAAATCCTACAAGGAACGAAAATTTTTTTTACTCTTTCACAGGTTAGAAGCACTGGCACAAAAGCTATGCTATAGCTACACCCAAGAATATAAATAGCTGGCAACATGGATAACTGTAAGATATGCATACATTATAATACAGAAGCATGTATATAAAATGATTGGTGTGACAAAGTTCGTTAGTGCTTGTAGCTGCTTGCGGCTGCTGCTGCTGCTGCTGCTGCTGCAACTTTGGGAGATGACCGATAATTGCTATTACCATTGCTACTACCGTTGCCTATAGGAGACGACGAGCCTGCCCCATTCATCATATATCCATTGTTATGATTACCTGCACCACCGTTTCCTGTTTTTGATAAGTTTGAACGCAACGGGGAATATGGTTTCTTCAATTTAGCAGGGCCATTGCTGCCAGCCCCTCCGTTGTTGTTGTAGCTATTATTGGTGGTTACAATTTTAGACAACGAGTTCCGCTTTGCATGGAGCTTCGTCTTGGACGGTCTTCTAGAAGTCTCGTTTGGTGTAGAGACAGGAGAAGATCCGTTTCCGGAGTTTCCATGATTGGAAACCGAAGCAGATGAGCCAAGGGCAGAAATATTTGAGGCACTTGACGAAGTGGTCATAGGAGAGTTGGCGATGGAAGAGGAAGAGGACTTTTTTCTCGAGGGCTTCAAAAGCTGTTTAGCCTTGAAAAGACACTCAATCCAAGTAATGCTCTCGTTGATTTTGAAGTCAATTGTGACTCTGCGTTGATCATGAGGACTCAAAAACAAAAGTCTTCTCTCATCAATCAATTCTAGCAAGAAGTATCCGCTATTATCACTCTCGTCAAATTCATAGTCGTACAAGGAGATCTTATTGTCAGTTAAGATAATTTCATGCAACTTGTCGTCAAGCTCAATACTCTTCAATATCACCAACCGACCCAGGGTGGTGATCAACATAACCTCAGGTTTGGCGTAGTAATCAATCACCTTTGCGTGTTTGTTTATGATATCGTTGATAGTGATGTCCGTGAGGTTTAGTTTCGTCCCGTTCATGAGCAACAGCGGGCTTCCTTTCAAAATCGTGTCAAATGACAACGAACTAACATAGATCATATCAAGCTTGATGATACGCTCCTCTGGCGCCAACAAGCTTGTGATTTCCTTAGGGAGACGCTCATTGAGGCTATTTTCATTTGAGTCCACATTGATGTCCGCATCATGATATATGATAGGAGAGTTTATGGTTTCAAGCGTTGGGGCAGCATGAATAGTCTCTGAATTCATCATTATATGCGACGATTGAGAGCTACTTCCACTGCTTGTATTGCGGTCAACACTGACAGGCTGCTGCTGCTGCTGCTGTTGTTGTTGTTGTTGTTGTTGTTGTTGCTGCTGCTGCTGCTGCTGTTGAATAGATGTTTGCTGGAAATGAGTGTTGTTGCTAGAAAATGGATAGGTGGCAAAAGGATTGCCGTTCGCATTGGAAAGACCAGTGCTAGCAGCATTTTTATTTTCCTCAAAGTAATTCCCTGCTAAAGCATTGCCGTTGCTATTGCTAGTCTCAAAACCATTACCGTCATTAGCTCCCGTGGAAGGGAAACTAAAGTTGTTATTTGCAAGCCCTGCATCCATGCTTCCTTTACGGAACGAAGAGGTCACCGGATCGGTGATATGAGTGAGGAAAGTTGCACTAACAGGCGTAGAACTGTTCGAGCGAGTATGATTTTGAATAAATGGCGGCGGACTAGACACAGCAGTGTTGATTTTGATGTTTTGCGACTGTGTACCAACCCCGTTGGCCTTTTTAAAGTTGCTGATGAATTTGTCATGCATGGAGGAGAAGGAGCTTGTTTGACTGCCACTGTTGCTTCTATTTGTTGGTCTCATTATAGCATATGGATGCTGTGACTTTATTATAGGTTTGGAAATAATGTTATTGTCATCATAATCGTTCATAATGGTAGCAGGCATACTGCCAACCACGTCTTGTTCTTCGGAAGAGTATTTGCAAGGCAGCGATATGAATTCCGATGAGGGGTCAGCGGAATTGATGCCACTGTTATCAGGAACGGAAGCAGCAACAGGAGTGGCAACAGGAGCGTGTAATTTCTGGGCTCTGAACTTCTGGGCGTTCTGAATTGCCTCGTTGGCAGCGGAAATGACGTCTTTGTTCTGGGGTCTGAAAATATCGTTAGACTCGCTTATGCCGTGTCTATTTTCACCATCGCCATTAGAAGCAAAATTATTGTGCCTGATTTCATTATCAGCAGAGGTGTAGTTGCCATGTCTATTCTCACTATCACCATGAGCAATGTTATTGTGCTTTCTACCACTCTCATTGGAATCGCCAAAATTGCCGCCATGCGCGAAATTGATCCCTATAGAGTCCAATGGGCTGTAAATAGCATGCTCAAAACCTATCTGATCTTCCTGGGGCATCCGAAGGTTGGGCAACGTGTACTTCTGCTTGACTCCCTGTTCAAAGTTCCCCGACTGAAGCGGTATCGATCCGGCAGTTGGAATGTTAGACGGGAGTGTGTACAAGTTCACATTCCCGTTAGCCAGTCCCACACCATTCGAAGTATTTGGATTCTGAGCCATCGATGGCACATTAGATGCGACCTTGTTGTTATAGTTACCGTTAGTTTCCATGATTATAGGTTTTTGGAGGTGATTGTTTGGTATCTTGCTATGGTTGTAGTTTCTGCCATCGTCTGTGGAATTGATCTTTCGATGAGTGGCATTGGCCACAGGACTGGACGGTTGGGATCTAGATTGTTGTTGTTGCTGCTGTTGTTGTTGTTGTTGTTGTTGTTGCTGCTGCTGCTGTGGGGCCCTGTTGCCGGTAGGCACTGGCTTGGAAAAGTACTGATTGCCTTGCATTGGCGACTGGGAAGCCGTCTGGGGCACAGGATGGACGTTAGTGACAGAAGGATCATAGAAAGGCGGGGCGGTGGTGCCAAATTCAGCCTGCGGCTGCAATTCCGTCTCCGGCTGTTTTTGGAACGGAGGCAACGGCGAATGCGCCTGGTTAGGGTGCACCCTGTTATTAATAGGGGAAGGGGTCAAGTTCGAGGCCTGCTGCGGCGGCTGCTGACGTTGGGAATGGATGTTGTTGCTGTTTGTGTTTCTGATGCCCATTCCCAGTATAGGCTGGGTGTTTATGATCGGGCCGTTATTAGGGTGCTTTTTGGGCGACGGACCGGTCAAAATGTTGCTCGAGGAAGGAACATACGTGCTGTTGATGAGATTCAACGTCTTAGAAGTGTTGTTGGTAGCCTTTTTGGCGTAACTATGGATAACTTTAGGCGGCGCAGGCACGTGTGGTTCTACAGGCTTTATCTGGTACACCCGTGGATCGTACGCCTCGAGCTTGGGAGGGTTCCTCTTCCAAATGAAATTGAAGTCTGTCCAAGGGATGCTTTTGAAAAACTGGTGGTTCTGGATGTCTGCGATCTTGAATCTCTTAGCGGGGTCAAGAACAAGAATGTTTTTGATCAAATGTTTGATAGTGTCTGGAATGAAATAGTTCGGAAAGCTGTAGTCCAAGGCAATGATCTTCTCAAAGGTGTTGAACTCGGTAGTTCCTTTGAACGGAGGCACACCCACGATAAACTGATAAAGAATGCACCCCACCGCCCATATATCCGACTCGTATCCGCACTGGTTCCTCTGAAGAAGCTCAGGCGACACATACTCGGCAGTTCCGACAAACGAGGCGGTTCCTTCGGCAGTACTCGCGCTCCCGCCTTTCTTGTCGTTGTTGTCGTTGTTGTTCATGGCCAAATCGATGTCATTGGCATTGCTCATAGGAGAGCCGTCCTCGTTGAGGATCTTAGCAGCCCCAAAGTCTGTAATCATGAGTTTCATGTCGTGGTTGAGCAAGATGTTCTCCGGCTTCAAATCACGGTGGATCACCCCCTTGGAATGCATAAAATTGATCGCGTCAATCAACTGCACCATGTAATACCGCGACGAGAGCTCGTTCAACGAGCCTAGTCTTCTGATCAATGTCAACAACTCGCCATACTCTGCAAAATCTATCACGAAAAACAACGACGAGTCGTTCTGAAAGGTGTAGTACAAGGTGACAATCCCTGGATGGTGGCCAAGCCGATTGAGCGTCTGTTTCTCGATGTTCACGTACTTGATCTTCTTTTCCTTGACAATGTGAGACTTAGAGAGCTTTTTCACTGCAAATGTCTTGCGAGTGTATATGTCCACAGCCCGGTATACTCTGGAGTAGGAACCCTCACCTATAACGTTGCCAAACTTGAAGTCGTTGACCGATCTTTTCCTACTAACTACTTGCACGGACATTATTATTGTGGCTAGACATTGATGTCAATAACACGAGGAGGGGGAAATGGAACAAATAATAGTGATTGGCTCGAAAAGAAGTGAGCGAACCCGTAGCAAAAAAAAAAAATCGAAAATTGTGAAACGAAATTCAAAGGCACAGGGTGATTGAGTTATGGAGGCGGATAAATTACCTTGATGCTTGCGCGGAATGCCAGTAACGAGTCTTTGGTATCTTCACCTGATGTAGATGCTAATGAGTAAAATGCAAGTTTAAGATGTATTGTGTTCTTTCGGTTGTCCCAGTAATTCACCCATTTAAGATGCTTGGTGCCTATAAGAGATTGTAATTACGCTATGGAAATAAGTCTCAAGTAGTCAACACAAAAAAGGGGATAGAGACAGGCTGATAATTGAAAACAACAAAAGCTGAAACACCGTATTGAATGAAACGGTCGTTGATATCCGCACTTGTGGTTTGAAAATGCTTTGGGCGTGTGAATGATAGTGAAGTACCTGGCTCTTTGAACCGTATGATCTTTACAGAGGTATAAAAGGTGTCAAGATTGGCTATAGGCAAAATAGAAAATTTGATTGCCATTTTTTGATATGTGAAATTCGACACACTTTATTTTGATTTTTCCCTCGTTGTTGTTCTTACCTGAAGTGTGCGTAAATGTGTATAGGCACGCGAAGCGCAGAAGTCATAGTTATCGTCATCAAACTCCTGTGGAGCGCAATAATGGCGTGGATTCGCAGCTGGCTATGAGAGTAGCGGAGTGTTAATAACGAAGTTCTAGACAAGCACGCAAAATGGACAAAAAGACACAGATAAAGAAAAGAGCAGAATTGATTAATTCTAGAGGTTTAAGTCATACACAGGTTAAGTAATAATAATAAGTATAAATAATGAAATAGATGAAACGTACGTGAAATGCATCACCAATTAATTAGCTTTCTTACTTTTGGATTTTTCGGCCTTTGCCTTCTTCTTTTTGTCAGCCTTTATCAAGACTGATCCAATGAAGGCTGCCACAGCCGAAGCACCAATAACCAACAATGCTGCCGGGATTCTGATGGCCCATTCTCTTGGGAGGAAAAACTGTTGGAGAATAGAGTCTTCATCAACGAACGGTAAAATGAATGTCCAGGCGGTGTAGTATACAAAAACTGCAGTAGCAACACCAAGCATTGCAAGTCCAACCAATTTGTCTATAGCCTTAATACCATACGTCTCGTTAGTATTTGTGCGAGTCTATGATCCAGGCTCACAATTTTGCCGCAAGCTAGAGTTTTAGATGCTTACCATTATTCAGCAATTGTTGTTTTTGAGAATCAGAATAGTTACAATTTCAGATAGAGAAATGTGATATCTAATGAACCTGAAGACGCAGAGCCGGGCAATATACAAACATTGCAACAAGTAGAGATGTTGAAAATTTCTAGGTTGTTTTCATTTCTATAAAATTGAATTAAGAAAAAAGCTGAGAAAAACGTACTGCGTTGTCAACAGTAAGATATCCTGAGGGCATGTTTGGCACGTGCCATTAGTCGTAATATATCCGGAATTCATAACCGTAATATCACCTTCAACAACATGAACGTTCAATAGTGACTGATGCTACTCATAAATGCTCTGAATCATACGCTTCTCCATCACTATATGGGTCTCTTCTCTCAACACAGCCCTGCGTGATGTTTGTCTTGCCTCTTAGCACAGGCTTCCCGCCACTGATATCGATTTCAAGGAACGTTTTGCCTCTTCCAGATCTATCAGCCTCCGCTAACTGCTGTTTTTTTGAGATTTCTCTGCTGCTTTTTCAACTGCAGTATTTCATGCAATACTCTGTCCAAAGATGATTTCGACCATATGCTAGCTTCGTTGGAATTAACATGTCCGAAACCTGATCTATAATCCTTGAGCCGAACTTTCTTGAAATCCATTGAGTCTATCCGAATTACAAGAACAATATTGCGAAGATTATACATTTTTCAACTTGCCAATACAAAAATCAGAAAGTAGCTACAGAGCTTATGACAAAAAATGTTCGATTCTCGGTAAGGAGATTGGTCTCAGACTCTAATCAGTTCTTTGACCGACAGAAATAAACCCACTCCAGCTAGAACCTATATTTGATAATAATTCAATCTCGTTCAGGTTGTAGAATGATTTAACCTGAGAAAACAAGACGTTAAAGCACTACAATAAAACCTGAACTGGTACAATTTACAGAACGGAAATATAAAAGAGAAAATTAGAATGAAAGATTATATTGAAAAGAGAAAGCGGTAGTAAAAATTTTCAAATTTATAGTTCTTTTTTTTCTATGTATGCACTTTGTTCGTTTTTTGTTGACCTTCATTAACTATGCTAATATACTTCTTCATACACTCCAGTTTGTGAACAGTGATTTAGAGTCCCTGTAAGTGGCAGCCTATGGTTGAAATGTGCAATACGGCTAGGTGTAGACTTCAAGACGCCAGATATCGGTGGGTATCACCGCATGATCAACTATGATTCAGTTGTAGTTTAGTTGCAGTGACTTTACAGAGCATACTGTATTCTCAGTTGCCTGTTGGGTATGCGTGTGTAAAACTAAAGACTATCGCTCAGCTGACGTCAAAGTGTTGACCCTAAAACAGACCTACAAATTAACAGAAGATCTTCACAAAGCTGTTACCGGCCAATACAAACATTCTGCTGAACAAATCGATGTATAGGCTGCGCCGGGCGACCCTTCCCATGTAATAATATTTGAACTGCATGCATGCATCGCAAAAAATGAAAAAATCGGAAAAAAGCATAGATTTGCACAGCGTACGCAAAGACATCTAGAACAACCAGTGCAGTCTTGGAATCTAGAGAGCACCAATTGGTTCGGGGACAAGAAATACACGAAAATAATGTTGTGCTGGAACTACATAAGCTTTATAGGTATCATTGGGCTTGCGCTTGGTCACTCTATACATGGGAAAATAAATTATCCCAGATACACGACTGAGGATGGGTCAGGAACAAGTGTTGAAATATACGATTTAAGAGATGTCGATGGTATCAATGCTCAGACAGTGATAACAACAAAGACACAGAAACTCTTTTTGCATGAAAACGGGACATTTGAAGCACATAACCTCGAGGTTGGAAGCTATCTTTTGAAGTTTGTCAGTCTCAACTATATTCTTCAAACCCCATTGATCATAGTGGAGATATCGTCTCCAAGAGAGCCAGAATCGGGCGATATAGAAATTGTCACCAAGGCCTATGAGTATGAATTTGGATCTGCGGTAACAAATCATCCTAATGAATTGCCTTATCCCCTTGAGGTGGGCGTCAATGCTAAGGGCCCAATGAGAAACTACTACGAAATCAAAGACAAGGGTCTCCTCACATCGGGACCATTAGGAATTCTCTTCAACAATCCATTATATCTAGGCGGTGCTGTTCTTATTATTGGCATGTTATTGGTACCTACAATCATAGAGAAGCTTGATCCTGAAGCTGCGAAGAAGATTAAAAGCTACCTGCAAATTACTGACGATGAGTCTCATGATGACACGCCATTAATCAGTGCAATCAACAAGGGAAACATTCCACAGAAAGTTGAACCTGCCACCGGATCTTCGCGACACACTACAAAAGCTTCAAAAAGAAGAAACTGACTGGCTATCGCAAACAGCTAACCTCAGCCAGGCGACATTATAAGTATTCTCTGACCATGTTTTACTACGCGCACGCTCTATTGAGCTGTTTCTCAAGAAAGAACACATCGATTCATGGAAATGATTCAAGGCTGTGTGCACTCTTCTTGAAAAGCTGAGCTACTTGTTACTGATTAATATTTCTACATTTATACACTATCAATTACATGAGTATCTTGTTCGGTATGATGGTATGTCTGCTTCATCCCGTCTGAATAACAGTCGTCGTAGATCACTCATAAATCACAAGCATTGCAGTTAATCAACTAATGACAGATTCCCATTCTTGTTACGTTTCTGATAATAATTGAAATGAGTTATCACCGTGCTTGTAAAGAAAGCAAAAATGCGCAGCGAAGAATAAGAAAAAGAAAATTTTTTTTGCCTTTTGTGTGAAAATGAAATCGTGTTTTTTATAATCTGAGGTGTCAGCCTATATTTAGTATTGACTCTTTGTCTACACATTGATGAGTTTGATCCCCTGATAACATTTTCATTGGCAGCATTCAGCATCTTCATTCTTCTTCAGTTCAGCTCAACGTAACCAACTACTAATAATGAGCCTTTCACAATTTTCAAACGTCGCGTTTTCGCAATTTTCAGAAAGATTGAATCTAGATCGTATTAGATCAGACGCCGGTGCCTTGACTTCAAGATTCAGCACAGTTAGACCTCCACAAGAGTTCTTTGACTTCAGAAGAGTCAGCAAACCGCAAAACTTTGCCGAGATCCAAAGCAGAGTTGGATACAATTTGGGATATTTCTCCACAAATTATGCTATCATTGCAGGTTTGTTTTCTGTCTATGCCCTTGTCACGAACTTGTTGTTATTATTTGTGATTCTCTTTGTTGTTGGTGGTATCATTGGTATAAACAGATTGCACGGTGAAGACTTGGTGTTGCCATTCGGTAGATTGACCACCAGTCAGCTCTACACCGGTTTGTTGGTCATTGGGATTCCTTTAGGTTTGTTGGCCAGTCCTATTTCTACTTTGATGTGGTTAATCGGTGCCTCAGGTGTGTCGATCTTATCTCATGCTTCTTTCCTAGAGAAACCAATAGAAACCGTGTTTGAAGAGCAGGTTTAACGGGGTTGTGTGCTGAAACATTGGTCTCCGCCAATAAATGGGATCAATATACCAATCGAAAACTTGAAATGGCGATAAAAATAACAGCATCACTAGTGACAATAATAAATTAAGTCATAGATCAATAACGTATCACTTCAATTCAATCCAATCCATCATCACTTTATTGGCAATCCAGTCCATCACCTATCCATACACACTTTTTGTCTAGCTCTTCTCAAACATTCCCATCCCATTAGTTATACGGGAGATCTTAGTTACCTATTTATTATGCGTCAGTTAATTGGTCTTTAGTATGCCATATAAACTTTCGGTTTTGTATATTATAATATATAATTTTACGGAAGTACGCTGTAACTACACAAGAGTTTACTGAAAATCAAGCGAGACTACTTTAATGTTTTTTATCAATTCTGTTGAATATATTCATATATGTATTCATTTACTTAAATAAGCTGCAAGAGAGATATTAGTAACAGCGTTCACCCAAAACATACTTGGCAATCATGGAGAACCAGTAACATGTGCTTCTTCTCTTGCTTTCTTCGCCTATTGAAAATGACAAATATCAGCGAGATTCCCACGAGAATTGTTATTCATTATTCGCTAGAATTCATTTACTATCTAGCTATGATAAAATTCAAAAGTCTCATCATTAAGTCAAAATTTATCGACAAAGAAAGCAGAAAGTAAAAGCATACCTTTATCTTGTGTACTTACTCTCTTGAACACATATACTCATTCAGTACATTTCAACACTCCGTGCACTCCATTATAGCTAATTAGCGACAGTATCCCAAGAAAAGAATACTGACTAAGAGAAAACCACAGTAAATTTATAGAAAAGTTTTCATTTTGATTTATTTTTTGCCCGATTTTTTTTTGTCGCTGATTTAATTGTCAAGCGATGCTAAAGACATTGTCAAGAAAACCATCAAGCGCACTCTTTTGCTCAGGACACTCCGAACACCCTACGCACTATCAACAATTGTAAGGTTACTCAGGGTACCGCCTAGCATAAAAGAACATGCACAACTAAAGGCCCGCGCGCCTTGGATTTCTCAGGAAAACCACTTACATTAATTGTCCTATATTCCCACCTTAACGGTTCCTCTCCAATCGAAATCAGACATACATGATCACGTTGGTTTTTCATTTTCATTCATGGCGCAGGTAGCTTAACAGGTAATTGAGTTCATGTTACATCGTGACCATCAATATTTTTGGAAACAATCAGCCAGACAGTATTTGAGCACTATTGTTTTGCACCTCGGTGAGTTTGGTGAAGCTGTTTGCATTCTTGATAGCCAACCACACATAACATAACCACACTTAGACCCCAAATAAGCTTCTTGATGAAACAATAACATCATCAATTACTATAGTAGGAGGACATCTTATATGATATCCTAACTTTGTAACGCCAGGCTCTTTGAACAAAGTCAAGCTCGATTCAGCAATTCAAGCCATCCTGGCTTCGGAAGCTCGGCGAAGATCACTACATTTTTAGCTGTGATTGTGATAATCATATATTAATTTTGTAAGCTAATACATTGAGTATACTATAATTTGACGAATACGAAGCGATCCAACCATGATAATAGCAACACTGATTATAAGCCCAACTTGGTACGTCTCCAGTGACGTCTCTTGGCGTTGTAACGGATCTTGTTGTCAGTTCTCAATCTGATCCATTGTGGCAAAGCTCTGTTTTGCTTTTGAGCTTTACCTAACTTTTGCTTGATTTTCAAAGATTTATGAGACTATACGAATAGTTAGTAAGGTTATCCTTTAATGATTGAATCAGACTAGGCGTTGCCGTGTTCCTGAGTAAAACCAGTGGATGACTTGATGAAAGTAGATGACGCATTGAAAACCATACTACTAAAACTTCTGTTGATTTTTTCAAAAACCAAACATCTCGACTCATTGAAAGTTCGTTGACTAATGTAACATAAAAACACACATTTAGCAAAACAGTGCAGTCACAGATACGCTTTCAATACGTGGATGCAAAAGGCATGAGTGACTAAATCCCCTCGATAAGTTTCAATAATCTAATGCCACTGCTTCTTTCCCAATTTCGTGCACCTATGAGTTCCCCACTTTGTCTGTATAACCTCAATCTTCGACACATTCAACCATCTCATCCACTTTGATAGTTCAATGAACCGTTTTAAGCCACTGCAACCCATGCTATAACAGTTGATCCTAATACATACAGGCATTTTGTCGATGTTCTTTGATTAATATTCCTTTGAATGTAATAATAATCTACTCCTTGAAATAGCAACGACAATAAGTTAGAAGGACTTTGTGGAAAAATAATTGAGAAAAATTTCATAAAATTAAAAAGACAAGAGAATATTAGAAAATCGATTCAGAAAATTATCAGAGATGAAAATTTTTTCTTTCTATCTACCTACTATGGTCACGTGCTCTGGGGGCTAAAAAAAAAGCCCATGCTCTGTGACTGCTTTTTCATAAGTCGGCGGCAGCTTTTGAATGTGTCACGTGACACTTACTTTTCAAGATGAAGAGGAAAAAAAAATTTTGAAAGAGAGAGATCGAAAAAATTTCAAACATTTCAAAACTAGTTCCTCTGTCGCGCTCTTGGATCTTTGGCTTGTATTTTCATGTTGTCACTATCAGCACCATCGCAAGTATACATCATCAATAATATTATAAGTATGTATAATATCAGCTTTCGTTTGTATTGAATTGCGGAAATTGGGAAATGGCAAGGTATTCAATGACAAGGCGCAGATAGGGCACTGCGGCTGCGGATGAATTCGTCGACTGATTTTCTAATGTTGAGCCTGGTAAGGGAACGCCTTAGTATCGAGTAAAAGGGACTGGAGCAAGAGGATGGGGATATTGTGTATTTTCTGTGGCACACAAGCTCTGATTGGGATTAAGAAGACGAGGCTCAAATTCATCACCTTTTTTTTATAAAGATCGAATTCTACTCTATCGACACGGCAGACAAGGCGAATAAATCTCTTGATACAGGGCGAAAAAATTTCAAAAGTTTTGATGCTTTGATCATTGAATACCGGCTGTTAACCCGTTGAACGCCCGACGAACTAAACAATAACTTTGATGATCATTAGTGTCTAACATTTTTTTAGCTCAAAATGACTCGTGCTTCTGTCTTAGCTGATGCATTAAATGCTATCAACAACGCTTCTAAGTCTGGAAAGAGACAAGTGTTGATTAGACCATCCTCTAAGGTCATTATCAAGTTCTTGCAAGTCATGCAAAAACACGGTTACATCGGTGAATTCGAATACATTGATGACCACAGATCTGGTAAGATCGTCGTTCAATTGAACGGTAGATTGAACAAGTGTGGTGTCATCTCTC
The DNA here is from genome assembly GCA_030564765.1 of Saccharomycopsis sp. NRRL Y-5750. NCBI lineage: Eukaryota > Fungi > Ascomycota > Saccharomycetes > Ascoideales > Saccharomycopsidaceae > Saccharomycopsis > Saccharomycopsis sp. NRRL Y-5750. The sequence continues at coordinate 252,940 of JAKTZD010000010.1, read as the reverse complement.
CAAGATACAACGTTAAGATCGATGATATTGAAAAATGGACTGATAACTTGTTGCCAGCCAGACAATTCGGTTTCGTTATTTTGACCACTTCTGCTGGAATTATCGACCACGAAGAAGCTAAAAGAAAGCACGTTGCTGGTAAAATCTTGGGTTTCGTTTACTAGGTTTTGTCTCTTCAATTATTAAAATCAATAAACGATACATTTAACAAAATGTAGTAATCGCTCATGATGTGAATGTTACTTTGTGTGTGTCAGAGAGTCTGGGGGCTACACAGTTAGGATATCATAGTGATTGATAATCATGATACTGTTTAATCAACGACTTTATTCGGGGTATATGTGTGGTTGGCTTTGATGGATAAACTTGACTTCACAAAACTTGCCGAGGTGCAAGACAACAGTGCTCAAATATCGTTTGGTTGATTATAAAACGTGCAAGAAATACTCTATAGTATAATTATGTATGTTCTCTAGCATTTGCTATCTTGTATGAAGAGACTTACTTCATTCAATGTCATAACCGCAGTCGAGATCTGCCGCTATTGGTTTCGTAGAAATCCTAATTTTGACATACTCTTACAGCAGACGCTCTATTACTTATCTTCATCTTTGGATGGTCCAAATTTTGATCATTGTCGATTTAATTGAGTAAAAATTAGGCATACCATTAGCAAATGCTGCTTCAAATAGTGGGCCTTCCTAAGGGTTGTAAATTTACCAAAATGTGGTAGAGCTATTCACATGAAAGTCTTCAAAAATAGCACAAAATCCTAAAGATCAGGTTTTCTAATCTGAACAATGATTGTGGATGGCTCACTGCCATTGACACTGATGCACCAATCTCTGATTAACTTTCTCATGTTCAGAGATTTTATGCAGAATTATCATGTTGTTATCATTGATGACCAGAAAGTCTGAAACTTTTCAGAAAAAGTATCTATTTCACGTGAATTGGCCTAGCTAAATGTGACTGTTTTCTCCAATATAGGCAACAAGTACAAAAGTGAGAAACGGTATAAAAACGATCACGTGCCAGTGAGTGCAGAAAGCCCATGAAAAAATTTAAAAAATTTTAGAGCCTACGAGAGGGAAGGCAGAAAAAATCTTCAAAGAAAGTAGGAGACGAAAACTATCAAAGAAAAAGAAAATGAAAAAAAATTTTTAATGAATTTTCTGTTCTTTTGATTATAACATTCAGACAGTGTTATAGCGTAATAGTACAGACAAGATAGTACACAATTGAACAATAATCAAAATGGCTACTGGTATGTTATCACCATCATATTAAATATCCTTGAGAGCACAGAGAAGAATAAGGCATCTAGGTTGGCAATGCATTCAAGTCAAAGAAGAAGTGAATTCTGAGGGTCATCATCATTTTGAGTAAATAACAATTAACGGTTTGAGTAAAGGTGAAACTCCAAGCGCTTGATCATCATTACTGTCAGTATCATCCCGTTTGGGTCGCAATTAGAGTCATTCTTACTGCAAAATTGGATCATCTTTACAAGAAATGTTCCCTCAAAATTTCCCCGTCATCATCAAAGCATCAATCGGGACACTGGGAGACGTTCGAGAATAATTGGTCATTGAGCGTTTTCAGTACTTCTGTATTCAACCCTGGTCGAAACACTGGTCATATTTCAATCACCATTTCGAATTTTCAGAACCTGAATTATTTTCGCCCGCAAAAAATGCAATCGCTGGGAAAGCAGCAGTATTTTCATGACGAAGCTTCACTTTTGTCAATATTTAGATGGGCATCGAAGATCTAGCATGGCCAAACTCTCAGTGTATCAGCAAGTCTTTAAACTTTTTGAGGTCTCAATACTAACAATCTTGTCTAGAAAATGTTACTTTAGGCCCACAAGCCCGTGACGGCTCCCAAGTTTTTGGTGTTGCCCGTATCTTTGCTTCTTTCAACGATACATTCGTCCACATCACTGATTTGTCTGGTAAGGAAACCATTGCTCGTGTTACCGGTGGTATGAAAGTCAAGGCTGACCGTGATGAATCCTCTTCATATGCTGCTATGTTGGCTGCCCAAGATGCTGCTGAAAAAGCCAAAGAAGTCGGTATTACTGCTGTCCACATCAAATTGAGAGCTACCGGTGGTACTAAGACCAAGACTCCAGGTCCAGGTGGTCAATCTGCTCTCAGAGCTTTGGCCAGATCTGGTTTGAGAATTGGTAGAATTGAGGATGTCACCCCAGTCCCATCCGACTCTACCAGAAGAAAGGGTGGTCGTCGTGGTAGAAGATTGTGAGTTCGTGTTATACTTTTATATATCTATTAGGTTCATTATATAATGTGTTTTTCCCCTCTTTCAATCTGCCATCATATTAGTTTTTTCAACACTTTCCCTATTTAAAAGAAAATGTCTCAAGGTCTCAAGCATGAGGTATTGTAGCTACTTTTAGGTAAGGTCAATTTCGATCCCGGTTGGTAAAAGAGAGACTGCGTTTTTCACGTGTCCGGAATTATAGTCCCAAAGACACATAATCTACAAGAAAAACAGAGGCACAATAGGAAATCAAAAATAGGTATACTAACCACGGATATACCGATTTTGGTTCGAACCAAGATACACTTCGATCAATGAGGTAGTATCTGACTAGATCAAGCTCAACTCAGACTTGTCACTTATATTCAATGATTTTGTCATGGCAAACTCTTTTCTGAGAAAGAACGAAGATGCTGTCATCAATTCGGCAGCAAATATGGCTGCTGCCGCTGTCCAATCTAAACGAGCGGTACTTTCAAGTCTAACTAGACCATCAAGATCTTCTAGTTTCATCAACGACACCCTGACAAGAATTTCAGAATTACCCAATCTTTCTGAGCTTGATTTGAGCAAAATACACAATCAATGTGAGCAATCAGAATCACATGATGATGAAGAGGAAGAAGACTTGGGAGCTCAAAGTGCAAACTCCGCCGGTGTACAATTCCTAGAATTCAATCTAGGTGGTCCCGATGTATTGGATGAACCAATTACACAAGACTCGGGTGACGTTCATGTTGTGAATGTTGGCATGGTAGAGATTGAACAGCCCATCAATAAAGTTCAAGATGATCATTCTGCTGAGGAGAAAGAGCATTCTGCCGTGGAAATCAAGCGTGAACCTATTCAAAAAGAATCAAATAACCACGAGATACAGAATCAAGAAATCGAAATAGAAGCATCTGTGGCTGATCCCGCTGAATCCAGCAATACCACCATATCACGATCGTCTCCACAAGAGCCTGACTCACAGCGACATCTTGGATTGAAAACACTGGATTTAGGCTCGCTGAGCGACGATGGGAGCATTGAGTTTGACTTTGAAGACGATTCAGACGATGCTGAGTGGCAGGAAATGCCCATGGTGACCAATCATTTCGATATATACGATGACACAGGAGTTCTTATATCAGAAAATCCATTTGATGACGACAAGCAAATCAACCAGGTGCCCCCTAGCAGTAGAGGCTACACCAAAATCGCTGCTGAGATGCAGGCAGCGTTTTACGCTCAAAATGACAAACAGACTGACTTTTTATTTATGAATAAGCTAGACTCGATAAAAGAAAGCAGGGCTAAAAGCCCCTTGCTCAACAGCTATTCGGCCTCAGATATTGATGCAAAAATTGCTTCTGATGAAGACGACGGAAGTGATAGCAGTGATAGCGATAGCGATAGCGATGCAAGCTACGATAAAGATTATGACATTAACGAAAACAATCGCGCGACAGGCAATTCCAGGAATGTTTTGGAACAGATGCAAGCAACCAAGGAAATGCTCAAAGAGGAGGAGGTATTTGCGTACATTGGCCTTGTGAAGCTATTGACTGTGGAGATGGCTACGGAACTCGCCAAACTTCAGCCTAAAAAGTTCAAAAATAGCAGAAAGTTGAGTGCGATGCAGGCATCTATGGCAACATGGTCGCAGAAAATCATGCAAGATCTTTACGACCATCTAGAGGTTTCTGAGGCCGAGAAGACAATGATCGAGAGTTTGAGTAAGCATGGTGTTGTCAGTAGTGATCTTTCGAGCAGTCTAACCAAGACAGAAAACGTGAAGAACCCATTGTATGAAAAAGACAGTGATGTTGATGCAGATGATTTTGATGATGAGGGAAAAGAAGCAAAAAAGGACCCTCAGTCTCCAGAAGACGCAGTAAAAAGTGAAACTGAAGATTCAACAGTTGCAGCAGGTAAACATGAAGAGATCCATTCAACTGTTTCAAATGAATCAGAAACTTGTAGTTCAAAAAAGGCGACGGAAAGTTATACACCAAATACTGATATCAATAAAAAAGAGGCCAAAGACAAGGATGAAGAGAATGCGGTTGTTGAAAGACCCAAAAATGAAAAATCGGAAGTTTTGGACCCTGCAAATCTTGAAAAGGTGGTTGATCCTGATGAATTAAAGGATAGGGAGACTATTGACATCAATGTCGCTTGGACGGTAGTGTGTGACTTGTTCTTGATTCTTATTTGTGACTCAGTATATGACTCTCGTTCTCGTACTCTTCTCATGAAGTTTGGTGCAACTTTGAATTTGAAACAACACGAGATATGCTCCTTCGAGAGAAGAATAACCGAAGCTTTGGAAATCGATGAGGGCACTGTTCACACACTAGACGAAAAGGAAATATTGAAATACAGAGCAAAAAAAGCAAAACGGAAAAGAATGATTTATATTGGTTTGGCGGGAGTCTCGGGATCTCTTATCCTTGGTGTCAGTGCTGGTTTGCTTGCACCTTTAATTTCAGTTGGTGTTGTTGCTGGTCTTTCAACTATAGGTATCAGCGGGGCGAGCACAGTTTTGGGTGGTGCAGCAGGGACTGCTCTTGTTACTACAATTGGAACGGGTATCGGTGCAAAGGTTGGAGCTCAGGGGATGATGGTAAGAACCGGGGCAGTGAAAACATTTGAGTTTAGGCCGTTGCACAGCAATAGAAGGGTGAATTTGATCATCACTGTGAGTGGATGGATGAACTCGGTGGCTGATGATATTAGATTGCCTTTTTCCACCGTTGATCCGATCATGGGCGATTTATTCTCTTTGCTTTGGGAGCCAGAAATGTTGACTTCAATGGGTCAAACCATAAATATCTTAGCAACCGAAATTCTCACGCAATCTGTGCAACAAATCTTGGGTGCCACGATTTTGACTGCTTTGATGGCCTCTTTACAGTTACCGTTAGCCTTATCCAAATTGGGATACCTTTTGGACAATCCATGGAATGTCTCTTTAGATCGTGCCTGGGCAGCTGGGAAGATTTTAGCCGACACTTTACTCTCAAGAAATTTAGGAGTTAGACCGGTAACACTCGTTGGGTTCTCCATTGGCTCTAGATTGATTCTATCTTGTTTGCTTGAACTTTCTAAGAAAGGTGCGTGTGATTTGGTTGAAAATGTCATTCTTTTTGGGTCACCATTTGTTTGTAATACCGAACACCTATTGCTCTGTCGCTCAGTTGTTTCCGGGAAATTCGTCAACGGTTACTCTAAAAAGGACTGGATATTAGGATATCTTTTCCGTGCCACTAGTGGGGGTATCAGAAGAGTCGCGGGACTTTCTCCAATTGAGAACATTGTTGGAATTGAAAACTTTGATTGCACAGAACATGTTACTGGGCATATGGAATATCGTACAGCAATGCCAAAACTTCTCAAGCTTATTGGATGGTCTGTTTTATCAGAGCAGTTTGTTGAAATTGACGAGCCTGATCCCGAGCAAAGCGAAAGACAGAGAGAGTTGGTTCTAGAATTTGACAAGAATGCTCAGTCGATCCTTCAGGATAAATCTAAGGCATCTAATAAAAATACTGGCTGGAAAAAATGGTTCAAGCCCAAAAGAAAGGAATGGTGGGAGGTGTATGCTGAGGGTCAATTACAGAAAGAAGCCCATGAGGCAGCAAACAGAAAAAGTTCTGATATGGGGTCCTCCGCTTTCAAAAGATCGTCAGAAATTGATACATCGAGTACACGAATGAAGAGAGAAAAAGAAAAGGAAAAGGTTGATCCTAATGCCGAGTATGAGGTTTTTGATGTGCATCAATTGGCAGAAGAAATCAACCAATTGAAAGAGACAGGGGAATTGCAAAAGTTGAATGAAGAGCTTCGAGAGAAACTTCACCCAGAGTCTCCTGTCTCAACCCGTGCTTCCATTGATACTGGAGAGAATGACGAGTATGATGAGAACAATACGGTCAATGATACTCTATCGATTGAGGCTAAAAAGTCTATCTCTTTTGACTCTATCAAATCAAAACCTTCACATGAAGAGGCAAGATGAAATACTTTATATATGAGATAAAAAAAAATAATTCTTTGTACAATATAATATAACCTATTGTATCTGCGTAAAAGATAATTCACCTGACTGTGGCGACATTGAAGTGAAAAAATTCATTAATTTGACTATATATAATAATGCCTCTGGTACATTTTTATCTATATCTTCTTCCAATTGACATGCCTTCTATGTGTCTTTCCTCCAGAGAGAAATTTCACGTCTTCCTGATTATGTTTATGAGGTTTGATATACTTGACCACAGTTTCAGAAGGGCCCAATTGATTATAGGAAAATTTGAAGCAATATTCGGCATCGTTCACCGTCATGTATTTGACCCAGGGAAACGAAGTATATTGCAATTGAGGTTCCTGTAACTTCAAGTATGTGATTCTGAGCCCAGAATGAGTGATATTCTCGATAGTGAAACTGGCCTTGATCATGTTTTTGTTGAGGTAAAACCCTGTATTGAGATCTATCGGGGTTTCTGGACCAAGAGGAGAATCTATTTGTGGCAGAGTCAACTGTTGACCCGCAGATTGTTTTTGCTTCTCTTTCTCTTTTTGTTTCTGTTTCTGTTTCTGAGATTTGAATAGAGGTGATGGTTTTGAATCTTTGTCTTCTGGATAATCTGTGAGTAGGGATGGTGATGTAGGGCCCTCGTGCTTCAAGAGTACGGAGTTTCTATTCTTGTTTCTGGTCATTGTTTTCTGCTCTTTTTGAATGGTTTTAAAGATTTTCTTCACTCTTTTCACTTTCTCTCTGTTTGCTCTAGCTTCGGGGTCTAGATCTTGAGTGTTCTCAAGATTGCCATAATAATAGTTATAGGTCTTCTCAGCCTCCGAGTCTGACGAGTCTGAGGACTCGGAAATATCAGGCGCATTATACGTCAAAGAGCCTCTTCTGGAGATGAGAGAATTTCTTTTAGAATTAAGAGATGAAGGACTGCTTTCGGATTTTGAGGCAAAAACGTCTTCATCATTTAAAAGACTGATTTCACTGGCCATTTGAAAGGAACGATTCCCATTGAGCGATGAAATTTTCCATATTAGACTTCTTCTCTCTAAATCAAAAACAACAACTCCTATTTTCGTCTTGAATCTAGGAAGTCTATCAAGATTGATCTTATACTTATCGAAATCAATCGGTATCAATATTTCCAAATTTGTGGCAGTTAATCTCTTTGTGAACTGGGTCATTAGATCGGCACTTACTATCAATTTTGTCTCTTTCTGTAAAGTAAAATTCTTTCTTTTGTGTTTTGCAAATACATCTGCTGTCTTTTGCTGTGAGTTAGCGCTTGCCGATTCTTGTCCGTCATTGTCGAGTTCTTCAATTTCCGTGAGAGCCTCTGGTGATTTCTTGACCTTTCGGTACACGATTATCTTTTTAAAGTTGATGTTGTTTAGCTTGACTATTGGGGCCTTGCGAATATCAAGCTTGTATGTCATCAATGTGAAGTTTCCATCTGGAGGAATAAAAGTGATTGTGTTATCCTGAGAGAATTTCTGCAACTCTACACACTGGTGAAAATTCACGTTATCGAATTTGATCTTCTCAAAAGAGTCGATGGTATTGGAATCATGATCTGTGGCCAAAAACTCGTTGAGGCCGAGGGTAAGAACGGGCATTCCTGATAAAAAGCTTTTCACCTTCACCTCTCCGGAAATGATTTGTTTTTTGATTCGTCCCCGATCATCCACTAAGAGATTAACCTTTTCTATGACATCAATAAACACCTCGTTCTTCTTGTAAAAAATCCCCTTAGGTCTCCACGATATCTGCGTAGTTGACGTTCTTGAAATGCTGGAATTCAACTCATGTTCGTAATCTTTATCCTGATATTTACTCTTATTTTTTTTACTGCCTGAGTTTGCCTCATCGGAGACATTGACTTTTATTTTGATATATTCGTTCAAAATATTGTAGTCGGTGATCTGGACAAACCCATAATCCATTACTTCGTCGAATAACTCGTAAATTAGAAGAAAGTTATCCACTATCAAATCTTCAAATAACGTCCTGCTGTGACAGTAGTTCTTCAAAGTCTTTTCAAAGTTTTTCAAGAAAACAAGATAACACATTGCATTGATCTGCTTGTAAAACCTGTCTGCTGCCACCAATAATATTATCAAATTATCTGACCGGATGTATATGTAGTTGTAGCCCGCGATGTGTAAAGCCGGAGGAAGCTTATCAATATCTATACGTGCAATAACCTCAATGAAGTTACTTAGGATGTCCTGAAGAGGCTCATCCAAAGTTTCATCGAACTTGTATGCTCTGGTAATCAATGGAGACAATTCATCGCTGATTATTGTTATGGCGGTTGCCATTTTCTTGAACCAGAAAAACGCTCCAGTTTCAAGTGACTAGTGTTTGGGTGATGAGAATCGAAATAACAGCACACAAATCAAGCGATTCTTCACTCCCTAATCTTCATATGTATTTCCCTGATGCTATGTCCTCAAGTAGGCGTGGTTTAAAAGTAGTACAGCGTTACGATTACTGCTCTCACACTTATCACCACTAACCCACTTCTAGGATTTTTAGTCTACTAATATGAAAAGAACAAGAATCAAAAATATTAGCGTGAAAGAGTGAACAGGAAAAAATCCGCTCACGTGGAACTTAACATTCAACTGACGAGGTCAATGCCAAACATGAAGCTAACAGGCGGTTGACGAGATTGCAAATCTTGGCTTCTAACTGTCACGATGATTATAATATATTACCAATGATTCAGCAGCAACTGATTAGTCCCATGGTTTTTTTGATGATTTTTCAAAACAGCCTCGAAGGAAACACGACCTGTCTGAAAACACTTGATATTTTCAAATAGCGCCCCGAAAAATCAATCTTGATTTACGACAGAAAATGCTTCATCAAGGCAAGAGTTTGCTTCAAGAGATAGCTGATGATTAAAGCAGGTCATTGCAGGTCAAAATGTACAACAAGATATTGAAGATATCACCAGTAAAACTCACTGCGACAGAAATTTCTGCCAAATTGGCAGGTCTCAATGGTATTGCTGACACGACGGCGACCTGGGAGGTTACCGAGCTCGACGGCATCCAGGCCATCCAAAGCAAGTTTCATTTCAGAAATTTTGAGACGACGTGTGCCTTCCTCAATCAAATCAATATGAGGTCACATTTGTATGGGCACCATCCCAATATTCTGTACGCTTACAACAAGGTATCCGTTTCGCTCCAGACCCATGATGTGAGGGGATTATCAAACATTGATTTTTCACTCGCCAAGCAAATAGCCAAATACGCCTCCATATGCAGTGCCTCTGATAGTAGTAAGAACTCCAAAATGCTGTAGATGTCTCCTGAATCACATTCGGTGAAAAGGGCATGAATCGGGAACTCTTCAGCCTTATAGTAACAAAAATGATAATAATGAATGCAAGTGATATTAAATTATTTAGAAAAAGGTAATGAAGGAATAGATTAGATGAGTAAATAAGTGACGATATAACTAATTAGCGTGAACTATAATAATACAGATGATTGTGAATCATCGAGAAGAAATGAACAGTGTCTCACGATATCGAGAGAGACTGGAGAGCAAATATGAAGTTGACAATTGAATAATATTCCAATATTCCGGCCAGCAGATATAAGAAAAAGGTTTGGAAAGGTAGTGGTGGGGAGAGAAATGGTAGAGTTTGGCAGGAATCTTATGTCTTTTAATTGCTTGAGTTTTTTTGTGCCCCGCCATACTATGAAGGTGTAGATCGATCTATGCGATTACTCGATTTTTTCGGTGAAAAAAGAGGTTTCCGATGGTCTTCTGTCATTTGAAGCTGATGATGATGGTGGGGCGGTCTCAAAGTCAAATCCAGAAATTCGCTTGCTGGTTTCAGTTGAGTGAAAGTCGGTTTCAGTGTCTGATTTCTTGGTGATGGTCCCAACAGACTCCTTTCTTTCACCCTCTTCTTCTGAGACAGTTTCAAGGGCAGTCGAAGCATTGGTTGATGTTGTAATTTCTCTGACAGAACTAGAAGAAACTGGTTTGACGGATTTAGCAACTAACAATTCTGTTGCAAAATTGTTGTACTTGTTTGGAAAATTTTTGTCTTGTTCAAAACTAGCCGTTTCACTGTCAACATCGGAGATAATAGATGTGCCAGTACCTGTTGTGATAGTGTTAGGACTCTCAATGTCGGTGCTTGTTCTTGGGGCTTTCGTTTTAGATGGCGTAAGTTTAGCATCATCATCATCCGAAGGAGGTGGCACTTTGCGAATGTCATCGAAAGGAGATGATTTGGTGGAACTTCCGACAGCAGCAGCAGCAACGGCGGAAGTTTCAGGAGTCTTGATAATAGTGCCCTTTGGAGACTGGTTATCATAGTTGTCGTCCATTGGCTCTTGCTTGATAGATGATCTAAATGAACTAGATGGAGATGAGGAGAATGAACCTTGGGAAGAAACGGCACTGTTAAAGGACAGTTTGGACTTTGATCTAGTCAAAGCTGTGGCTGCAACGATACCTGCGGCTATATTAGAGCCGCCAATCTCATTAGGCGAGTTACTTCTGGTGGTGTTAGAGAAGCTTGACTTTATGCTCTCATGTTCGTTTTGAGTATGGTCAGATACATCATCTGCATCATAGTCCGCTTCTCCCTCTCCGCTGTACGATTTTTGGATCTCCTTCAATCTTTCAGACAACGATGCAAAGCTTCCGGTTATAGTACTTGCATTGTCGTCATCGAGGCTTTCGATTCTTGTCAAGGCGTTGTCTTTCTTCTCAGACTCTTCTCCATCTAATGCAACGGCTGCAACTGCACCGGCTGCACCTGCGCCCATCATGGCGTTGCTATGACTTGGAATCTGTTGAATTTCCCTGATGTTGACATCTTTCTCCCCATCAGTTTCAGTTTTCTTTCTTTTCTGAATCCAGCAAAGAAGTAAACACAAGCCCAAAGTTAAAAGAACAACTCCCACAAATCCACAGACAACACCAATAACAATTTTTGCCCTTCTGTTGGCATAAGCAGAATGGCCACTAGCTGAAGAGGTTATTGTCACTGTAGTATAAGTAGCTTGAACCTCGGTTGCACTTGACGACGGAGTGGTGACAGAGGTAGTTAAAGAAGTTGCCCAAGAATTTCCCCATGTTGCCCAGTCGATGGAGGTCAAGGTTGCTTTGTCCCAAGGATCGGTTCCGGTGGTAAGGTACGCAGGTAAAGTAGTGGCCCCAATATCGTTAGCATTCACGTAGTATCTCTTGTTTTGAATTTGTTCAGCCAAAACCAATTGAGATAACAAACTTAAGAGTATTACAGACAACACTTTCGAAAGCATCGTCGAGCTATGAGTGTAAATGCTTTTCTAAGTTGATGATATCGTTTGTCGCGTCTAAGCTCTCTCTTTCAATATGTGGAAAGATGATTCGTCTTGGTGAGTTGTGCTGCTACTTGATGTTGATGTTTAAGCGAAGGTAAACCAAGTCTAAAATGAAAATGCAACACTTTGAACACAGGAAATGAGATGAATATATGCAAATCAGAAGGCTTTTCAAAAGAAATAAGACAAGTAGTTTGAATCAAGTTATGGGAAGAAAAAGGGAAGGGAATCCACAGGTAATATAGCTAATCTCAATGTCTATTTCAATCAGCAAAGCAAGGAATGCAGTAGCTCCTCACATACTTTGGATGCCATTTTTCATCTCTCTTGACCTTCAATTTCCAAAAGTGACCCACACATAAGAAAGAGGCTGCATGATGAAAATGCCGCTCGGGTATCTATTATTAGGAATGTAAACTCCCAAACTCAAAACATGCATGTCCCTCTCATTATAAGATATCTCTCTTTTGATCATTCTTAATCAGTCTTGGTGATTTGAAGTGTATAATTGTGTCATTTCAAAGCTGCTGGCTCTACCTCGACAGTTCAGCAGTCAATAGGACGACAGCAATCCCACAACATCGTCCACTTTTTCAGGACAATATATATATTTATTGTATAATATAATAATAAGCACCTATTCTTTGTTTTATCGTAGTTGACTCGCAGATCTCAGAAAAGAAAAATCAAAACTTTTTTTCCTCGTCGGTTGGCATTGAGGGCAAACATTTTCATCATGCATAAGGTTTTTCAGTTACCATAAATAATTCGTTAAGCTAAAAATTTGCAAGTAGTTGAGTCTCATCAACTGATCTATTCTCTTTAATTGGAAATGGATTTGTTGCTTCTCTTGACTATTCTGTTTGCGAGAAAAAAATCTCTTTTCTTACTAGCCCCTTCCTATTTTATCGTTAGCGTATCGGCGCTAAAATTATATTGACTTTGAATAGCTTTAGAGTCTTCACAAGGAGCTCAATAGCTTGAGCCAGGTATTTGGCTATACTCGGATAAGAAAAATTTCATGCGTAGATCCTTTGGCTCTCGTGCAAAAGCTCACAAATTTATTGCTGCATTCATTTAGTGCGGCTTGCGCATTGGTCTCTTGCATAAGAGGAACATTTTTATACTGTGCATATTAGTCTGAACAATACAGTTGGCAAATATGGACAGCATAAGGCAATTTATTTTCCTGTACAATTAAGCTCATGATATTCTGGTGACCAGTTCCACATGGCATTTGTGAGAGACGTAGCACAATAAGGTATAGGTCATCTTTCAAAATACAATCTTTCTTTTCAGTGTATTAGAAGTATGAAAATCAGCGGAAGTAAGAATGACAACAACTAGGTACTTTTTGAATGTGCCCAAAGTTCACACTGTTGTAAGCTGTTTTTAAATTACTTGATTAACGGTAGATGCCTTTAAAAAGTTTTGTAAAATCGAAGGGCTTTGCCTGTTTCAATAGGTTCGAGTTTCTCAATTTCAGAGAAAAAAACTTGTTTGGTTTTGCATATTTTGCTGTCACATAGATAGTAAGGAGCTATACATTGAGTAGCATATTTTCTTGTACCACCGACAAAGCCTAGCGAGATCTCCTCAGACGCATGACAAACAGTATCATCGCGCTTTGCTTTTAGATGAAGCAAAAATCAGTTTTCTTTACCTCGACGTATCAGAAAAATGGTTATCGAGACTCGAGATGGTAAGGGAATGCATATGAACCCCTATACGAATTACCAGATAGCTGAAGGGTAGGTCATTTAGTAACTTAATACTTTATAGTTTGTGGTTTTCAATATCTAATGGTGAGTAATTAAAGAATTATTCTCTTTTTGCAATTTTGCGCGCGCAACAAAATGCCTGCTTGAACGGAAAAAGCTCTTTTTTCGAAACCATGCAGAAGTATCCTCAACATGCATACTAACTTGATTTAAAAAAGTCATGACGTCTATTTCAACTCTTATCTCAACGTATATGGTGCTTCGGTATCTGCACTGTCTTCTCTGAACGGAATGTTTCTCTCATAAATATATGTTACTGAACTTTCTACAATTTTATTCCTAACTCTCATTTGATGAAAAAGTGGTCTTGTGCGGGGCTATTTTAAATAGTTCTCTCATCATGACAAAAAAAAAAAAGATTAATAGAAGAGATTCAACAAAGAAATTCACGAACTTGATCTTTTAATCATCATTGATGAGTACATCCTTCATTTGTCAGGACGCTGGAAAAACCTTCATGCCTTTGATAAACTCAAGCTGTGGAAGAAAAAAAAACCCTGTTTATGCTAGTGAAAGCGCACACTTCAAAGTAAAAGCTAGATAGCACAGCCACGCTGGAGAGAAATTCGTAGGACTTGCCGAAAAATACAGCATCCATGTCATCGTCAGAGCATATAATGTCTTCGTTACTCTAGAGCGACAGATAGTCAACAAAATGTTCATATTATACTAAGAACACTACCTATCACCATTTTGAAGAAAATCAAGTAAGGCGACGAGAGAGAAAATGACAACATTGCAATCTTCCAAAAAATATTACCATTATTAAAACAGTGTGATTGATCATAGCCTCGGCAACAATAGGACTAAGAAGGGAAAGACTGCATAATGGATTTTATGTACTCTTATGACTTGGAGAACGAAGGCAGCTCTCCCGAACCTTTCGCCTTCAATTCTAATAATGACGAGAGCAACAGCAGCTTCTCTGAGAAGTTCAGTAGTAAATTTTCACTACTCAGGAATAAGAATAACCAGTCTACCTTGGCGAGCAACTCATTGTCGAACGCACAGGGCAGCAGCAATGATGACGACAATGAATACGACGGTGAAAATCAAATAGCAGACAAATTTGCAAAATTATCGATTAACTTGATATCCAACAATACGGATCAGCCACTACCAGACATACCAACAGCTAATAAGGTCAGTAGAAATTCTGAAAACTTGAACCCTTTGATTTCGAAATTGTCTAAAATCACAAGTAACTCAAAGATTATTTCAACAACATTTCTGGTCGCAAGCAGCGGGAGCGATAGCGACAATAATGTGGATATGAAAGATTCGCTAAAACTTTTCGAAAGTAAAAACTATTTGAATTCAGGAAACACCACTAATTTGGATGACTACGATTTATTAACCCAGCCTGGGCTTCTTGGAATAACGACAAGAAGAAAGTTGAGAACAACCTTAGAGAGTGAATCGCTCAAAGAGAAGTATAATGCTTTGACAAGGTTTGATAAAATATATGAAAGCATCAAGGAGCTTTCATCTGAAATCGACGGCTTGAATGCAAATCACAAAAAAATCTCCGAAGACTTTCAGGAATTGAGCAAATTCAATGAAAAGAATTTCAAGAGCAACGAAAAGTTCAATTTGACAAAATTGAAGACACTCAAAAAGGAGAAAGATGAGATATTGATAAAAAAAAGTATTCTTATTAGTTTCAAGAACCTGTTTCAATTGAATGAGTATGAAAGGTTTTTGTTGACATCAACCGATGATATAAACGATGAAAACGGCGAAGACTTCTTCAATAGTTTCAACAAGGCAAAGGGCATATATCATAGCTGCTACCTCTTGCTATCAATGAATAATCAGGAAATAGGGCTCGAAATAATGACGCAAATGACACAAATGATTCAAAAGGCCCTAAATAAGATGATTTATTTTATCAATCAGAAAGTGAAAAACATAAATGCTTTGAACAGAAATGTGCTCAACATAATGAGACAATGCATCGAGTTGATAATGAAAGAGCTGATGGAAACAAGCGACGAGGACCTCGAAACAAAAACAATGGGAACAAAAGAAACTGCTGGCAGTATCAACTTCAATGACAATAAATACTTAAAGGATTTCACCGAGTCGTTCATTGAAACGCGGTCAAAGCAAATAGTCGAGGAATTCGAGGCGTTTAATAAGCAGTCTCAATCGCAGATGTTTCTTTACAGTTATGATCCAGTAAGACATTGTGGGGACATTTTAGCTTTGATTCACTCGCTAATAGTCAGTGAAAATGAAGTTCTTGAGATGTTGTTTCCTCCAGAAAGAGACAATGGAAGCGAAAACACAAGCAGTGGCTCTCATAGTAAACAGAAACTCTCAGAGTATTTGATCAACAATGTTCTTGGGTGTTTGAACAATCCACTCAGGTTAAGAATTGAGGGGATACTAAAAACTCAAGAAGACATTGCAAACTTGAACAACTTGCACGACTCATTTGAGTTGTATAAATTGATTTATAAGAAAGCTTTCAAGTTCAGTGACAAGGCGCAAAAAATTGAATTGATAGGAACGATTGATCAGTTAGAGTTGCTATTGCGGGAAAAAGTCTTTGTTATTTTACACAATAAACTAAACCACATATCCAATGACTCAAAGCTTTCCAAGACGAAAATCACCGAGGACGATCTTCAGCCTCCTGATTGGCTCATTGACTTCTTTAACGAAATCCAGGAAATTCTCAAAAATCTATCATCCCCATGGGCAGTCTCAGATTCAAACGAACGCAAAGGCGTGACAAAGTTTATGAATCTAGACTTCGAGACTTTCACAAAATTGATGACTTTGATGGTTGATAAGCCAATCGAGTTGGTTGATAAGCAGATAGAAAGCTCAAATTTGGTAGTAGACGCTTCGAAAATATTCAAGATAAACTGTCTCGACTTGATTTTGAGCAAAATACTCACGATCAATACCATGGACTCAAAATACAATGAGGTTAATCACTTGTTGATTGACGAGACGAATGCGTTGATTACTATAGAGTACGAAGTTCTAGTGAGCGAGTGTGGCTTAACCCGCCTCGTAACTGAACTAGATAAGATATTTCCACTTGATGAGTTTACAAAACTTCACAAAAATAACTACGAAATATATCAATCAGTGATAACAAGCACTGATTCGGCCAAAAAGTTTGACTTTAGTGAGATCAATAGAAAGATTGAGAGCTACATACCGACTGCGATGACATCAGTGAGCATCTTCAAACTATCACAGATATCTTCGCCGATATTATCGAATCTGATCATCGAGGGATCCTCCATAAGGTTTGTTGAATCGTATCGAGTTATTCATAGCTTGGTGAGCATATATTTCAACAATACGAGACAAAGCAACGAAGGGGAATGGGACGGCGATGAACGCTCCACTTTGCTTTCGTGGAATGAATTTGAGATTGCTACTTTATTGGGAGTTGACGTGGCGTATTCCAAAACGTTGCATAATGGAGATAAGGCGACTACGCCTGGTGAGGAGGAAGACAGCGATGACGGAGCGTCGATCAATGCCACTTATGAGAGAGATTAGTTTTGATCACATTGTGGTAGTTGAACTATTGTCCTTTTGTACTAAAAGTTTTATGCTAGCTTTCGTAGCTGATACATCTCAATATCAGATAATCACAATCGCAATTACAAGCGTAGTGTGCATCATCTGATATTTAAACCCCTGGCGACTTGCATCAGCGAGAGAAGATAGCGACTGCGATACAAATTACTTTGTACACATAGTATTCCTTTACTCATTAAAAGGTGTCATAATGAAAGATAATTCCAAAGTGGCTAGCCAAGCGTGTAAAAATATCAATGATGAATCAAGTGTCGCTTTTGACGGTAGTGACTAGGTCATAAATGCCATAGTGTCGCAACGATTGTAGTTCTATCGACTAATATCTATCGACCCTTATTTTTACTTCTTCTTATAATTACTAACCCCTCACCCACCGTTCCTACTAATGCTGAAGTATGGGCAACTATATGGGATATTACACCTCTGGATACTAGGTATCCTCGATGCAAATCGATCGTGGAACCCTCGTTCCGATAATGACAAACATCAGCACTACACACGGGGAGCAAATAAACCCGCGATATTCTTCAAGGCGAGGGCCGTGCAGCTTTTCCTTTTTTGATACTTCTACACATCGTCACAGACGCGTGTTAAACTCTATACAGTAGTTTAGAATGCTAAATTGAAATTCATGTTATCTATCTATCTATAGTATAGGTATACCGATATACCTCATAATTTCCGACATAAATTTATATTTCTTCATAAGGAAAATATGTATTTTCTTCCTTTTGAAGCCGGCCCAATTCCAGCATAGAAGTTGTTTAAGCAGCGGGCGCAAAATATACTTACTGATTTTCTTTCCGCTTTAAAGAAAAGGAAACAGCGAAAAAGAACGGAACAGAGAAGGGAAATTAAAAAAAAAAAAAACTGCGATATATTTGATATCTAACAAATAAATCGAGGCATATCCAATCACAATAACGACAACGAAATTAACAACTGCGCCAAAGCGAATATTGCTTTCATATGAAGATACGGACAACTTGTTAATACCAGGGATATCATCATAGATAAACTGTGTATAGACCATTGTTTGTAGCAATACACAAACGAAAGAAAGCGCATCATAATCTTTCAAAATAATAATATCACACACCAATGCCTAACAAGACGATATACCAGACAGGCTTGCTGGAGATAAACACTATCTACTCGTCTGTCACAGATACGAAGCCCGGGTTTTACCAGATACCCGGGTTGGCTGGAGCGACTGTTGGCGGACTGTCGGCCGCGGCGGCAGCAGCAGCAGCAGCCTCAGCTCCTGGAGCTCCAAAAATGGGCAAGAAAAAATTGGCGGTTGCAAACAGATTGATTAGCATGGAAGAGAACTTCTTCGAGAGAAAGGACGTCTTTTACAAGAAGGCACTCACAGATCTTCACGAAGAGCTTGCAAGCATACACAACGAGAGCAATCCCGAGTACTTGGGACTTTTACGGGACTCACAGGAGCGCAGAGACTACGAGCTTACTAGACTCAGATTGTGGGAAAACTATCAGGTGAGAAATATCGAGAAGGAAACACGCGACGATGCAGAGAAAATCAACGAAGAGTACGATGCTTTCATTAAGTTCATTAAAAACAAGTTGTACGAGAAATTAGTCAAGAAAATCCGTCTTTTGAAGGAAGATAAGGTACTAAAGGATCTTGCCAACGTGAACCACTACAGTATAGACATTGACTTAATGAACAGCAGCAGCTATCGCCATTACAGCGGCGCTCTAGCAGGAAGTAACAACAGAACAAGCGCAGTATATGAGCAGCAGCATCACGGATCCCCTCAGAAGGCACTATCGGCTATATCAGATTTTGCGGCTTATTCTGGAGTCTCAGACAGCGGTAATGTCACTGTAAGCAATAGCAGTTTGGGTTTGATTGCTGGTAGAAGACCACAGAGAAGATCAAGAAATCCAATCGAGTCTTCCTATTACACCGATTCCAATGTTTCAGGAAACGACTCGTCGATGCCCGGGTATGTTTCTTCTTCTACCAAGCGAAGAAGGGTGCAGACGGCAAGGGCTGCGGCTAATCATCACAATACAAGAAGCTATTCATCAGCTTCTAACGACGAATCAAATTTTTTGAGCGATAACAATTCTCTCAGTGAAATATTGTTTGGGAAAAGCTACCATAGCTCTGTCAGCGGGGCACATAGCCGACATGGACATATGGGTCAACCTACTAATAGTGCGGCAAATCACAATAATAGTGGCAACGTTAGCGGGGGAAACAGTGGGGGAAATGCTACGAGTACAGGAAATTCCAATGGAAACGCGGGTAATGGTAGGGGGTCAAGCAGGTCCAAAAACAAGACATTTAATGGCGTCAGCGAGCTAGCGCAGGAGGAAATCAACGAAGACATGGCTTTTTTTGATAGCTGTCTCAAGAAGGTGCATGGGGAGGTGGATATAAGCGGATCCAAGAAGTGACAATTATAGATCGCCAGCAGTGGCTTTCTTGTGTATAATGAATGTATAGTAATGTTGAATTCAAGAACGATTATGCGGTTATATTTGTGGTGTGAAACAAACTGAGCTAAATGTTGTACAAGTAAAAACGTAGGACGAGGAACTTAATATGTAGATTCGAATTAACCAACTCTGTCGTTAGCGAGAGCAGGGAGCTCATTGAATGAGCTACCCTGGCCGATTTTTAGTTCTATGTGTAAGAAGATAGTTTTCCTCTGTAGATTTAGGTAGGTCATGACTTGGAGTGCAAATATCATAACTATGTCAATGTCAGCTTGGTATAAAGCTGGGAGTCTTGGCTTAAAATGTTGAAACGTCTCCAATGATAAAAGTTTTATCTTATTTTGGTGTTCAAATTCTAAAGAGACGTCTGTTCCTATCTAGGGGCAATCCGGAACCTCTAATGACTCAAACAGTCATAATCCTTTTCTCACATACCCAAAGAGAGGACGCCTAAAAGTTTCCCTTTGACGTTCCGTGGCGCGGGCCTGAAATTCGCGTAGCAGCAAGCACAATTACAGGCCAGCAGGGGGCCTTACCTCTCAAAGTGCTTGAGAGTCGTTCATGTCAGTAACGAGTTTATGTAAGGGGTCTGTACAAAATGCTTGCTGCTTAGGAGCAATTCTGGGGGAGTTGTGGCTATAGGTATACCTATAGAAAAGGCACGGATAGACAAAAATACACATACCTAATAGAAATATACATTAACGAAACATGAAACCGATACCCATCACAATTAGAAGTTATATAAAGTTATAAAAGAAATAAACACCATAAGCACACAAATATTGACAAAAATGCAGCACGAGCAGCTTATGATCTTTCACCTCTCAATCTTCTAGCCAATTGAATGTCTTTCTTTTGAATGGTGACTCTCTTGGCGTGAATAGCACACAAGTTAGTGTCTTCAAAGAGAGAAACCAAGTAAGCTTCAACAGACTCTTGCAAAGCACCAATAGCAGACGACTGAAATCTCAAGTCGGTCTTGAAGTCTTGAGCAATTTCTCTGACCAATCTTTGGAAAGGCAACTTTCTAATCAACAACTCGGTCGACTTTTGGAATCTTCTAATTTCTCTTAAAGCAACAGTACCTGGCTTATATCTGTGAGGCTTCTTGACACCACCAGTCGATGGTGCAGACTTTCTTGCAGCTTTGGAAGCTAATTGTTTTCTTGGTGCTTTACCACCAGTGGACTTTCTTGCAGTTTGTTTTGTTCTGGCCATTGTGTATGATTATTTAATTATTTGATGCTGGTAAAAGAAGGTAATCAAAAGGGAAGGTAAACGGTGAATGAAAAATACACCAAAAATGCAAGGGAATCTGATGTTATTTATACAAATTATGAGAAACTCATGTTGACAAGGAAAAGTGGCAAACTAAAACATGTTTTAGTCACCGCCAGCAAGATACAAACCGTTACCTCAAAACCACCACATGAAAGCTCCCTGCAACCTGTTAACTATCCAAGCAAGACAGTTTTGTGTTAACACACTTGACACACCAGCCGGGTGGACCATCGAAAACTTTTGGCACTGCGAAATTTTCAGCACCAACATAAACTTCGCGTGCACTCAGCGCAGCTATTCGGACCACACTATTTGCATTTTTGAGTGGCCATTTCGCCGCGCATGCAAACATTGTGGTCCTATCTGAGTGCGCGCAGCTGCAATAGATCAACCCCATGCAGCACAGTCGCATGGTGCTCATGACCAGATGTTTTGCCATGCCCTTTTTAAGAGTGTAAATCTGGAACGTTTTATGCCTTCACCTAGTAATCCGGGGCTGATTGCGGGTTTTCAGTCTGGCGTGGATTCTCGTTTTTGCCGACAAACATGTTTTTTGGGCGTTTGTTTCTATTTCGTCTATACGTGATTTGATTGGGTCTTTGAGAGATGTGCAGTCTCAACCCTGCCATGATTGCTTTTATTCGCTTTTCAGGCAATTTTTTCAGGTGGCTGTTCTTGTTTGGTTTAGACTGGATTCTTTCTGAGGATTCGTTTTCGATTTTGACTTCCTGATTCCAGAATCACATAAATACTTCCGCATATCCCCCCAGTTTTCTCTTGCTTTTTGAAATCTCGTTTTTTGGCTGAACTCTCTTCTTTTGTCAATCAACAACAATAATTTTAGATACAACTAATTCTAAAATCGTTTTTTGTTTTACACATCACTTAATCAAAATAGTATATAATGTCCGGTCGTGGAAAAGGTGGAAAAGGTCTTGGTAAAGGTGGTGCCAAACGTCACAGAAAGATTCTTAGAGATAACATCCAAGGTATCACAAAGCCTGCTATCAGAAGATTGGCCAGAAGAGGTGGTGTCAAGCGTATCTCTGCTTTGATTTACGAAGAAGTCAGAGGAGTTCTCAAATCGTTCCTTGAAAACGTTATTAGAGATGCTGTTACTTACACTGAGCACGCCAAGAGAAAGACCGTCACTTCTTTGGACGTTGTTTACGCCTTGAAGAGACAAGGAAGAACCTTGTATGGTTTCGGTGGTTAAATTCAGTCACAACATTCTGTTTATATCTGCTCTTTTCTTTATGGTATTTTTTATGTATTACGGGGTCTCGTTTTTATCGAAGTGTTTTAATTAATCTATACTTATTGGTCTGTATTAAATACACATTTGTACATTAACTCGTCTGGAACAGTAGGAAAAAATGCACTGTTTATCTGGCGATTGCGTCGGTAGTTGAGAAAACGGCTTTTTTTTGGAGGAGTGGTTTCGAGCACTGGTCAGTGCCCGAGGCGTTGACATGAAATAGCGAAAAATAGCAGCAAGCCACATCGGAGTTATTTCCGCAAGCTTAGTTTGCTATCAGTCTCATCGGGAGTATTTAATGCATTACTTCTGCCCTGAAATTTACACATTGACTTTCAATTGACCTTCCTCAACAACACCAACAAACGACTACCAATGGCTAAGGATTCTGTTCTTGACGCGGCTTCTCAGACTGCTTCGCAAGCAGTGACAGCAACTACTAACTCCACTCAAAATTCCGTGCTTCTTCAAAGTGCCTATGACTTCACTTTGACCCCATATCCAGCATGGACATTAGCCGGTGTTCTTGCCGTAACACCTTTGGTCTCGTCTTCCAATATTATTGTGCGTCCAATGTCGCTTATTTCAAGAAGTTACACCACCTCCGCAGGCACATCAGGGCCAGTGGGAACGTTAGTTAGGATAGGACCTTCGAATCTTTCTGTTGGGCTTTTTGGGGCGGCACTGGCTCTTGGTGGCTATATGATTTACGATGGGGAGCCTATAAACGGAGCAGGATTTACTCTGACTTGGTCGTTGCTTTATCTTTTGGCCAACGGAAAAAATAGTCTTGCTGGGCTTAAGCACGCAAGACCATGGCCATTTGTCGTCAGTACTGTTGCACTCGCAAACACTCTCCTCTATGGTAAGCGATTCATTTGGAGAACATGAGAATCATTTTAGATTGGGATCCTGTTTCGGTTCACAAAACAGATTACATACGCATTTGACTAATATACATTACTAGCCATTTTTACATCTATAACCATTTCAATCTATCATCGTAGTCTAGTTATCGTAAAATTCGTTAAAAAAGGACTCTAATTGCTTATCGTAAACGTCGCTCATGTCTTTTTGAGTCAATTGCTGTTGGAGATGCAGCGGCATTGAAAATTGTGGCATGCTAAGCTGGGACTGTGGCTCGAATAAGTGTACCGATTCGTTTTGAGCCATCAGATTCTGCAGCTGCGCTAGTGGTAGCGGCAGTGGCTCTTGCAGGTGCTGTGACACCCCCCGTGTCATCTTCCGTTGCTGGCTTTCGAGCTTCCATAGCTGCCTGAACGACGGTACGTTGAGTTCGAGATTTGGATTGCCCGAGACACCAAATCTTTTGACACCATTGGCAACCATAAACTGCGTAATATTATCTTGCAAGTTGTAGATCATGTTGACGTCATTCAGACCATTAACTGACGGACTAGAGGAGTCTTGAGCTTCGATATCTTCTGTGTTAGCTGCCTCGCTAAAGCGATCATTTGCAAAAAGAGAGTTGAAATTCTTACTATTGATATTGGCATAGTCGTTGGTGAAGTTGAGGCTATTGCCAAACAGAGAGACGTTCCCCTGTTGATTAAAATCAACAGCCGCTGCGCGTTCCGTTTGATGATTATCGCAATCTTCTGTTCGTGGCTGATTAGTAACACCGCCATTGATTATGCCATTCAATGCTGCTTGAATCTCATTTTGTTCAATGAAATACCTTGAATTTTGCAAGAATGACCCCACTGCTTCACGGTTCAAAACAACTTCATCATGGTTCACATCAATCTGGGGAAACTCCTCCACATACTCTTCGGCAGTCTTGCCGTCATGATTGTAGCTTCCGTCAATTTGCTTTGAAAAGTTGAAGTCCGGTTTGATACTCGAGAAATAGTTATCTATCGGGGGTTTCTTTCTGGTCAGCTCATTGTCATTAACTTTACCCAGACTTTTTATGCTATTTGTTTCTTCTTTTTCTTTGCCATTGCCGTTCCCATTGCGATTGGCATTTAATTTGATAACTCCCGTGCTATCTTCGTACATAGCTGGTAATACCTGAGACGACGCAAATTCACCACGTTTTATGTTTGGTGCTATTTGGTTACGCCGGTTGGCGTATCCATAATCCAATACCTGATTCTCCGGAACTAGTGGCAAAAGACTGACATCTTTTAATTGAGACCTGTCTAAGGGAGGTACGGATATATCTCTCAATATCTTTCGCTCATCCTTTGTCTTTTGAATTGTCTCATTATATGCGTCTCTTGAACTTTTCATTTTCTTTGCAAAGGCAATAAAGAATTCGTGGTTGATATTCATATCATCAAATACGGTTGGCCTGTCATTTTCCCTATCGTTTGCAGCCTTCTTGCTTTTGTCATCCGAGGATTTTTTGGCAGCGGCAGAGGTATTACTATTGTTGGCCTTCTCGAAAATCTCAATTATTCCCAAGTCGTTCAACAAACCATTGGTGATTTCCCTGAATCTTTTCATAGTTCCACCATACGGAGTTCTCTTTGTGTTCATTAGTAGGTAGGCACTTCGGGTCCACTTCAAAGTGAAATTTATATCAATTTTTTGGGTATCGCTGACTCGGAGCTTCAGCTCGAGTACATCTGTACTGTCCTCTCTAATATGGTCTCTTTTCATATTTCCGATGCATTTCACCATGATGAACATCAAGGCAAACACCATTATCGCAATATAAAGGTAGAACAGGTCTACGAATACATTACCCTCTAGAATTCCTAACTCATTGTAAAGCTGTAGGATCTGGGTCACCTCGATTGCACATTTCATTCCCTTATTCAAGATATTAATCATAGACTCAGAAAGAGGCTGCTGCTCGTCATCAAGAAGTTCGGGATGTGAGACAATCAAGTTGGTCATGTATAACGTAAACGGTAATGTGAGGTTCATGTAGTAGAAATGGTAGTTCAACATCAAATCAAATTGATATCTTTTGACTTGATAGGCCGTCTTCACTGATTTCACCGAGACTTTTTCGCTTAGCTCTTTGACGGCATCATCAATAGTCAATTTTTTCGTGACAAAGCTTTCTTTTAGTGACTCCAAATCTTTCATAATCTCCTCAGCTCTTTCAATGCATTTGGGATTCATTGGCGAATCATTTTCTTTGCTGTCATACATCACCCTTCTATACTCCAAAATCCGGTATAGCATTCTTGATAACTTGATATTTTCCAAATAAAAAGTGAGAAAATCTGCTTCACCAGCCTTCACGTATAAGTCAGTTGGGTAACCAATGTCCACATATGAGTCGTTGATAATGGATGGTCTACCAAAAGATGTGTTAAGGAGCATCTCCAAACTGTAAAGTGACCACCAAAGCTGCTTTCGCGTGGATATATGTCTCTGAAACTTGAGGTTGGTCACTCCAGACTCTCGGTGGAGACCAAGGGACAAAGCCTGACGACAGGCAAGACCAATAACAATCCATGCAGTATCCTTGTTTCTCGTTATGAATAGGTACACCGCATACAAGTACAACGCTCTAATTCCAATGATAGACGGCTTTAGAACCAACGATGGCAAAGAAAACTCAATCAAGCTGACGAACTTTGTAGCTAAGGTGCTATTCAACTCCCCGCCAGGATAGGGTTTATACCGAGCTGCGAGAAGCCATACCATATAGATACATAGAATCCAGTTTCTGGAAATTCTTCTTATCTCCAAAAACTTCTTCAACCGTTCCTTCTGGTTGATATTGGCGCTGTCGCACTCGTCGCTAACTCGAAATAAGAGAGAAATCTCAATCCAAAACTGCTTGTAGCGCTCTCGAAAGATATCCTCACTTATGACATAATAGTATTTGTGGATCTTGTTGAAAAATATTTCCACATAGAAGTCAGACTCTTCCTTGCTTATCAATTGGGCAGTAGGGAGCTTAATATACGATGGCGATACAGTCACGTTATTCGTGCCCGTATTGGGAGCATTTCCATCAGTTGCCTCATATGCGTTGTTGTTGGCTACTGCGAGAATAGATCCCGCACCATTATTAGGGTTGCCCATGGTTTTTTTCGCTAGCTCGTAAAGGTCCTTGGTTATGTTGGAATTGTCATAGCTATGGTTGTCAACCGCATACGTATGGAATTTGTCGTCGTAAGTGAGTTTGGTCTTAACAGAGTTTCTTAACACCAAATTACATAAACCGTTGAAAAACGACGCAGTACTGGCAGATCCAATATAGTGCGGCTTTCCCTCGGTATCATACACCACCCGTTCGGCCACATAGTCTGATAAGGTAGCCTTGGCTTCTTGGTTGTGTTGAGACTGCGTGCGGCTCATAGCCTTGGAATTAGTAGCAATTTGATTTTCAGGAGTCTTTGATTTGTGATCTTTTTCATCACCACCCAGACTTTTGGGGTTCTTTTCGTCTGCTGCTTTGTCTGCCTTTTGGAGAAGCGGCATACTATCGCTGAATTTGTTTCTATTTATTCCATTATCGTCACTGTTGCCTGCTTGCAGACCCACTGTCGCTTCAGTATGTTGAAAACCTGACACAGGCCAATGAGCCACTCCTTGTTCAATATAAAAGTTATTATTATTATCGCTCTTCGATAGATACTCATCGTAGTCTGGCATTTTCAAGCCCTTCTTATTTCCAAGATTGATCAACTGATGGATGTCGTTGACCTCAACCTCAGGAAAAAGCCCCTTTACTAACGCAGACAACACTTCATAGTGGAATTCTAACCGGTCTGTGTTTTCATAGAAGGTTCTCTTCTTTCTAGGGATCTGTGTGATGCATTCGGCTCCGGCCTTCGTGCAATTGAGGCACGATGTAAAGTTGTCATACAATACATTGAGCTCTCCATCGGTGGATACCTTCACACGGTTGCATTTGATCTTACGCTGCTTACAGCGATCGCAGCTGAAAAGGGCTCGTTTTCGTTGCTCATTGGGCACAACCTTTTTCCGTTTGCGATAGCCCTGCTTCAAAGCTTTGAGATCTTTCGACGTTTGCATGTTGTGTAAGGTTCTTTTTCAATTATTTGCTTTTCGTAGAATGTACTGCGGCGTATACACTTTCACGTCTTCGGTGGTATTAAGAGTGATGAAGTCCTTGCGATTGATTGAGAGCGAATATAGGTCGAAAATTGTAGGAAGGCCTCTTTTGAGTTTGTTTTCTCATCATTAACGAGGTGAGTGCATCGGAAATAGCAGTCTGAAGTGTGATTTCCCTTTCTTTCTTTGCTTACAAATATTTTTTCTGGTTTTTACGGATGCCCTTCGATTTTGCGCCTTGTGCAGTGAGGCCTTCACGATTGACGCAGGGACAAGCAGTATATGATTAAAAGAGCAACCGAGTCATCATTCAATTCTGACAACTTTTCCCGGGAAACCTACTTCACGGCTTACTGTCGGGGCCGTTCCGAGCGTTGCTTGATCAAATCCGACAAAAAGTATCAGCAATCGTGTCTGTTAAAGGGAAGTGAAAACTTCATTTTACTTAGCGGACACGACCAATCAACCTGTCAGTAATCTCCATCTGACAAATGGACCTGAAATTCAATTGGTGCTCTGCTCTGCTAGCAATTGCATGTTCCAAGAGAGCCTCGCTCCAGTTGTAGCAACCAGAAAGACCAGGACTGATCGTGAGGATCCTGCTCTTGCATTACCGGCATCAATCACGTGATCCATCACACACCTCATAAAATTCCGAGATACGATTCCCCTCTGCTCTCAGAAAAAACATTGATTTCTGTATTAGGGCAACACATGAGAAGGAATACGGAGCGAGAGAAAAAAACACTTAAAGCTGAAGGGCTTGACGGGTTAAGAACTCATAGAACACGCGTATCCATAATCGAGACTGATCAACTGGTGACGCTTTACGTGACATCCGGGAAACACGACGAAGTCTTTTGCGACACATAATCGAAATATACACGCGCTTGTTTGCTTTTTACATCTTCACTGATTCTACACCCTTGATGGATGGCCGAATGGTATAATCGCGCATGATCTCCCCTGATACTGCCCCAAAGTTGGACTCATGCCCTCGGGAGCCGCCTGTTGGACAAAATGACGTAGAAAATAGCAAACTGGGCCTGCTGAGCCAGCCGCTGGCGTCTGTTCCGACTAACCAGGCAGGACTGCAGGTAGATAAGTCAAGCAGGGAGTACAAGAAGCAAAAGAAGCTCCAAAAACTCTTGAAGAAACTCCAGATACCTGACAACAAAACTTACGAGGTGCTCACAAAACAAATCATCGATACGGAGCTGCGATCTCCAAGATCTCCAGACTTGCACAACAAACCCAAGATGCGCCAGTTGCGCAATCGTGACATGACGCAGCTGAACAATAATAATAACAACAAAAACAGCAACAGCCTTAACAGCAATATTTCTACAAGCCTGGGGACCCCGATTCAGTTTTTGAAAAACGTCGATGGCGTCCTCTCGGGGAAATCCAAGTACGTCACAGTGACCCGTGTGGAGCATAAGTTCATAGTCAAAGTAAACTTAAAGTTGCTAGTTGACGACGATTCGGGAATTTTCAACTCGCAAACAATCACGGATTTGAATCTCCAGAAAGGCGTGAGTTCCGGGAAAACTTACTTGGTAGACTCTTCCTACAAGAAAAAAAACACCGGCGATAGCACCTCAGGTAAAGTAAACAGAGGCTCTCGTGGATCGAAAGTAAACCTAGAAGAGTTGCCGTATTATGGTGCTCTTAATGCGTCTGAAGGTAACACTTTCAAAACGCTGCCGAATGCCGTCGATAGACGCAACTTTGACTCGGCACTCAAGAAGTCAAAAACCGTTAGACACAAATTCTCCGATGGGGTTATTGTGAAAGGTGATAACCTTGCGGATCTGAACAAAACCGGCAATGCTAATGGTGCTGCTGTTGGCTCAGGATATAGCAATAATTCCAATATCCATGGTGTTAAGAAAATAGAATGCATTCATTTTGGCGATTTTGAGATCGACACTTGGTACAGTGCACCATACCCCGAGGAGTATAATAAGCACAAAGTGCTCCACATTTGTCCGAACTGTCTCAAATATGCTTCGTCACAGTTCATCATGTTGAGGCATCGACTCAAATGTCAGCTCAGACATCCACCAGGGAATGAAATATACAGAGATACCAAGCAGAGAATTGCGGTGTTTGAGGTTGATGGAAGGAAAAATGTCATGTATTGTCAGAACCTTTGCTTGCTTTCTAAGCTTTTCCTAAACTCCAAAACTCTCTATTTTGACGTGCAGCCGTTCATCTTCTATATTCTCACAGAAATTGACGAAGAAACAAATAGCTACAATTTTGTTGGTTACTTCTCTAAAGAAAAGCTTTCCTCCACCGACTACAACCTCTCGTGTATTCTTACATTGCCAACATATCAGCGAAAAGGCTACGGTAATTTCCTCATTGATTTCAGCTACTTGCTATCAAGAATGGAGTTCCGTGTAGGCACTCCTGAGAAACCTTTATCAAATTTTGGTCTTTTGTCCTATCGAAGCTACTGGCGAGTCGCTGTAGCTAAACGAATCAAACAAATATTGATAGATAGCGACATATTCCAGAGGACGTACAAGCTTTTGACGAAAGGTGCAGCCCCATCAACTGCAGCAAAGCCTGACATTTCAGTTCTTGAAAACTACAAGTATCAGAATCCTCTTTTGAAGTTGACTATCCGAGATCTCTCAAATGCCACAGGAATGATCCCTGCCGATGTTATCTATACCCTCGAGGCTCTTGATGCCTTGATGAAGGATCCAGTGACACAGAAGTATGCCATTTGCATCAATTTATCAAAAATAAATTTTTTCATCTCCAAGTTTGAAAGCAAAAATTACACGAAATTGAACCCTGAGTTGCTTGTATGGAAGCCGTTGATATACGGCCCTTCTGGTGGAATCACTGCAAAGAGAACTGATATACATATCGCTCCTACATCCCCAACATCGAAGGATGGAAGTTCCACAACCGCTTTGAGTAGCGCTGCCACCGAAGACTCTACTAGTAACTCGCATTTGAATACAATTTCAATGCTTGTTAACTTCTTAAAGGATGATATTGAAGATCCTCTCAGTATAACCCAACAAACGAAGAATATAATTCTCGATAGACTTTTAAAACTTCAGAAGCTTGAGACGAAGAGAAACGCCCTCATTGTCGATGAAGATGACGAAAAATTTCAGCTTAGCATCTCGGATATTTTAAGTCCCAAACAGCAAAAAAAGCTTTCGGACAGTGAGAAAAAGTCTCTCGATCGCCTACTTGAAAGTAATGCTAAGCTTATCCCCAGAGAGAGATATTTCCTATGCAATGACGATTTTGTTAATGAAAGTGCTGCCGGGAAGGGTAAACTCCTGTCAAAGAAAGCTATTGAGCTTGCTGGCGATGACAAGGATGAAAAGAAGGCAAAAATTGTGATAAGTGACGAAGACGAAGACGAAGACGACGATGCGGCAGAAGATGACGAGAATGAGGAAGAAGAGGAAGAAGAAGAAGAAGAAGAAGAAGAAGAAGAAGAAGAAGAAGACGATGATGATGACGAGGAGGATGTAGATGATCGAAGTAAACGAACAACACGTGCGAGAAATAGCCATCTAGCTATCCTAGAAGCCCGGCGTGGGTCCTCACTGAAAATTGTCGACTCCGTCTCCCTGGAGCTTGAAGATACCTCGGAACTCAGTGCACTTTCGTCAGCTGAAACCTCTCCCGGCTCTTCTACTGTGGAACTAACCTCGGTGAAAAAGAGGACGATTGAGCTGTGTGGAGCTGATAATGGTTTGGTAATAACTGCTGCAGAAGCAGTGCCCGATCTGTCGCTGCTGCGAGCCAAAAGAGTGCGAAGGGTGTTGAGAAAGAAGTAGTCGTATCTATTTAGATGTACACAGGTAGTTGATGGCACAGGAATTGTTTTCTTCATGTATACTTATGAACAAAGAGGTATTTGGAAACACCATAGGCTATTTGTATTGTGTAGAGCTACGGCCGCTCCAATGTACAGTTCGGGAGGAGTTGCCTAAGTAAGTTTCTGAATTACAATCGTCTCTATTGTTTGTATAATCCCAACCTTCATCAAATCCCGCATCGATTAATAAAATGGAATCGTGCCTGAGTGCAAAGTGAGACAAGATGACGGGTCCTGACGGGTTCCGCTAATGGCCGTGGAGAGCGGAAGAACGATTAACGCAAGAACGCACGTCGTTATTGTCTCGTTTTTTATGCTTGAGTTTTTTGATACGAGCATTATTACCATTGAATGAACTGTCTTCGATTATTTACTGACGATACATGTACTCTATGTTTAGCCAGATGAAACATCCATCTGTGGCAGTGCCACTCACCAGCCTGAATAACGGAAGAAAACCAGAAACAGACTCAGCACTAACTTCCACATAGAGTAAAAAACCGTTCAAAAAACCGAAACGAAAACCAAATGGAAAAGAACCGCACTTAACTATAGTTTGCTCAGGTTAGACTGTACTTCCTCCCTGAATATCCACACACAAACATTATCAAATCAACTGCGATTGGTGACCGAATATATTTCTCTGTCCAAGGTTCTTTTCTCAGAGTTTTTTCTCTTTGTTTCATCTCTGTGTCTTGCAATATATCCCTCGCCTGTTCAAGTCTTGCTAGCGCATCCTTCCCAGATAGGTTGCTGAATTGCGTGGAGATAATGGCAACAGTATAGGCAAACACGACACACGAACAACACACAGTCAACATTTGCACCACCGAGTTAGCAGGATCAATCAATACCAGCACCATCGCAACAACTGTACCGGAAAAACAAGAACCGCAAAGAGGGATGAGTGACAATTTGAAGCAACAAGTGCCAGACATTGCGACGCTCGAAAACCTCTCCACAGACGACCTTATATGGCTTCAGAACTCGCTCTCTATCATTCTCTACAAGCGGCTGCAGCAAGAATACGAGGAATCCTACAAATATCAGTCGCAGGATGGAGTAAAAAACTCTGCCGTTGGCCGGGCAGCCAACACAGGGGTCAAACAGGGGTTATCCGACCGTGCTGATGGACTAAATCTAGAGGAAAGCTACGAACACGAGTCATACGACGATGAGGACGAGGATGACGAGGACGAGGTGGAAGGGGATGACGATATAGTAGCAAACTACCAAGCAGATCAGCCTGAAGAAGACGAAGACGAACGCACAACAATAAGGAGTGATAAGCACCGATTGACGTTGAGAAACCTATACAGACACGATAACCGAAGTCCTGCTTCGCTCAGGGCTCAGTATATTATGAACGAAGCCAATAAACGTGACAACATTGAGGAAACAGACGATAATAACAATCTACAGCAGGACCTTCAGCTGCCCAATGCTCAGGACTTGAAAAGAAGAAAACTAGACGGCCATTCTGACTTGGCAGATGAGCGTCGCAGCGACCACCCAGCCTCAGACAACTATTACTCTAGAGAGTACGCAGATCTCACTAAGGAACGACAACTACAGCAAGAGCAGCTGCAGCTTCAGTCACGGGACAAAACGCGACAGATGTACGACCCCGAAAACGGCGAAAATGTTTCGGCAAGTGCTGCCGCTGCAGCTATGGCTGCCACCTACTGGGCCTCTGATGTGCCGCCTCCGTATCCATTTGGCCACGGATTTCCCCCAGCGCCGCCTCCGCCGCCTCATCCGCGCCAACATTACCCGTTTATTCCGCCACCGCCGCCGCCTCCTTTCGGCCATCACCTTGGCCATCCGTTTTGGCATCACCATCCTCCACCACCCCCTCCACCCCCTTCGCACATGATGCCGCCTCACCACTGGTTCCAGAGACCCGAAATATACCAGCAGTATCTTGACAGCTGGTGGAGTGGTCTTCCTGGTCAGGAGAACCTCCCTGCCAGAGAAGAAAACAGACAGCCGCAAGAAATACAGCAGGGACAGTACAGTTCAAGAGTACTGACGGTTTACGAAAGCGCGTCTAATGTCCCGGACAACGAGAAGGACAAAGAAGGCAGGCTCTACAACGGCAATAATAATCCTAGAAACGAAAAAATCGACAATAATAGCAGTGGACAGTACAGCTTTAGACAGCCTGCAAATACAGGACTTCTTGACACCCCGTCGGACTTCAAACAGGGCCAGGTACTGGGCACCGCAAATATAAGGGGCTATAAAGCAGACGAACGAGCCCAAAATGCAGGGGAAGGAGATGCTGGGAAGGAATCTAGCATGATTGATAGAGATGAATACGTCAAGCAGTACTACTCGCAGTACAAACGGAACGACTACTTGAAACTAGCCACATCTAACTTGGATAACACCGATAAGCCAAAATCCACAGAACAAGCGACCAAAGTGAAGCCAAAGCCGAAAGTTGACACTACCTTTGCAGAAAGTGAGCTAGCTCTGGAACTGGCTCCTGACGACGCGAAATTGAACTCTGAACAGAGAGCTTTCAGCGATGACGCGAGTCTGAGTCCTCGTGCGGCAACATACATCAATAATGGCGTTCAGGGCGAGGGTGTTCCCAATGTGTTGAACTCTATATACTTGGGCGTTGGGCTCCAAAAAGAATATGCTGAAGACGATTCAGATATAGCCGATGCAGGCAAGAAAATCAAGCTTTCGGAGCCAATAGGGGGAAAGGATAAATTGAAAGTCTAGACATGCATGTGAGGGAGAAGCATTACATAGGGATTAATATAGCACTGCATAATGTACACTACTACTACCATCACTACGAATTCTATTCGTTTGCGTAATAACCAACTCCCAATAATCAGACAATGATATATATTTCCCACAAAAACTTCTATAGCAAAAAGTGGCTGAAAAAAAAAACAAATAAATCAGTCTCTTGCTGATATTCACTTTTTAGGTATATGCCATTCTTGTTGTTGGATATACTCGTCATCGTTATGGGCAGCTTCGTCCAAAGTAGCAACCGAATTGATCTCTGGGCCAAAAATCGACTCTTGAGTAGCACGGGACGCGTCATCGTCCAGTTCTCCAGGAACTTCAGAGGCAGTAACTCCAGCAGCAGCAGCAGCAGCACCAGCAGCAGCAAAAACCTTAGTACCGGTAACACTCAATAAAACACTTGCAGCAACAAGCAAGATGCAAAAGATTCCCCTTCTAGTGAGCGACCAACGAAGATTTTCAATACCAAACTTGAGATCACTGATCAACTGAGAGTTGATACGATTCTCAAGCTCTCTTATTTTGATTTTGAGACTCTTCTGAAGCAAAGTGTTCTCCAACTTATGGTCATTCATTGCCACTTGCGACTCGTTTTTGCAAGTGATCATTCTTTCATTAAGTTCGTCGGTGACCGAGTTCAATTCACGCTCAATAATGTAGAGTCCGTTTTTGAGCTCGTTTATATGTCTCTCTCTATAGTTGTTCACTTCCACCTTCAACTCAGAACGAGCCGCTTCGAAGAGATATCTCTCGTTGTCGAGGTCGATCCTCGGTACAAATGACTGGGATATGTTGTCAATGTTTTTGTGTATATTAACCTCAATCAAGCGGATTATCTGCAACGCCTGTTGGCCAGTAAGCCCCGTTTTGACAAGATCTTTGTAGATCGAAAAGGTGTCAAGTGTTAAGTATCCAGAATAGTTCGTTGTTTCATCCAGCTCTGTCAGTGAGCCTATTCCATCTGAGTCAGCAGCTTTTTCTGCCAGATCCTCTTTTGTCACAATATCTGAAGGTACCGCAGTAGATGAAATCGCCGCCTGGGTTGCTTTTGTTTTTGGAGTCCGTAATTTTTTATTTAAGCAGAAGGCGGGTAGGTCCAAATTGCTGGCCGCGGAGCCTAGTTCTGGCCGCGTAACCGTAGAGGTGATTGTCTGCAAGTCGAAAGGTTTGAAGGTTGAGTGGTATTTTCTGATTTGTGGGTGTTTGGTAGTAATTGTATATGGAGTTGAATGATTTATATGGGGAAATGACACTTTAGACAGCAAAGTGTCAGACGGACAAAGACTTTTGAGCCATGTCGAGTAGCGCAAATGGCCTATCAGTTCTGCAAGGTGCCTACTGTTGAATGTCAAAGGCAATGAAGAGCGGCATCGTGTAAGCTGAAAAATCATCGAAGGCAAATGAGAGCTATTTCTTCAGTTGTGCTGGATTCTCCTTCGCAAAGAGAGTGAGAAAAGGAAGGAGTTTGGCTAGGCGAGAGCTGTATTACGAAACTGCTTTTAAAAACTATTGGAGTGAGGAAACTGGTTTTAGGCTCGCTGAGGCTATATATCATATAAAATTAACAAACTCAAATAAACATCAAAAGCGATCATCATTGGCTGCCAAAATACATTTCATAGTAGATGATGTTCAAGGAAGAAAAAAAGCGACCTGTCGCGGAAATTGCGAGCACTGAGCCTCTGCAGGTAAGAGAGCGGGCAAAATGATGAAAACCGAGAGACAAAATGAGAAATCAATATCAGAGAGAAAAAAAATTTTCCCAGTATAGAAGGTGCCTGATCATGATAGTTGACAGTCTCAGTCGTTCAAGATAGACCTTTAAGCAACAACACTAACAGGACACTATGTTTGGACCATTCAGAGCAACTTTTGTGCCTCAGGGGGGGTTATTATGGTAGGTACTTTTACCAGTGAATGACTTTCTTTAATCAACTCATTGAGTACCATGATAAAACAATCGATACTAACAGATGCATACAGGAAGATTCCTTGGAGAATGTCTTCTAGACAAAAATACAGACAAAGAAAAAGATTGCAAGAGATAGACAACACGATAGCTATTTTGACCAAGAGTTTGGCCGAGATCAAGGAATCGTGTAAATCCATTACCAAGCTCAATGACCCAGCATTTTTCCCAAAGGAAAGTGAAATGAAGCCAATAGATAAATATACCGTGTATACGAAACACTCAAAGGGATACAGAAAAGGTGTGCATAAAGTTCCAAAGTGGACCAAGGTCTCCAACAGAGTCAACCCAGAGAATGTCTAGACGCCTTATGTTCCTTGGTTACCCATAGGGATTGGAGACAGTTACTAGTTTTTGTATATATTATCTTCAGCGCCAACAGTAAATTTGCATATATTACGATAGTCCGATTCATCCTAATGTAAACGCTTCTTCTGCCAGCTTCTCGTCTATACGCCAACCGCTTGGTTTTTCTCACGTGACTATGTAAGAAAGTAAACTCCAGAATTAATGAAGGGCCACAAAAAAATCAAAGCCCGCTATGCCGCATATATGCTTTTAGCTGCATTTTTCATCATCAACTGCGCGATGGAAACCCGCATCTCACGATGGCCCACAATTCAAATAGTGCACAACTTTGTTAGCTACAGGTGTTTGAAACCTTCACTTACGTCGTTTGTACTACAGTATATAGAGCCTCGACCATCTTCTCATATCCCTTTTTATGTAGTTCACAGTATCTCGTAGTGATCTCGTCAAGCAACGCAACAGAGATGAGTAAAATGACCTTAATATTCCATACGATCGTGGAACCCTATCAGTTTGGGGAAGTAACAGTGACCATGAACGTTTCTTTTTTTTTTGGTTTCGTCATGGCAACTAGAAAATACTCACCAATCAGCGCGATGGAATGAAAGAAACTCAAGGGCTGGAATCTTGATTCCTCGCAAAATTACACCGTATAAACTCATCTAGACTTTGTTTCAATGATCTAAATGATAAAAACTATCACCGGATGATACAGCTGTCGACACTCAAATCCACAAACTTCCCCTTGAGGTTAACTCGCGAAGAGAATCTCTCTTGTTGGCTATTCTCGTCATTTTATTCTTTAAAAGTTTAAAATCTGACTGGTTTTCTCGTTTCTTGTTTGTTTCCCTTGCGGTTCACAGCTGGGTTTCACATCTCCAAAGAGTCTTCTCGGCCCTTTACATATAAAATTTCTCACTCATCTCTCCAGATAATCTTAGGTGTGACTTATTTAGAACCTTTTTAGTTAAACGAAGACTCACAGAGAATTCATCAAAAATAAATAGAGAAATTAAAAGAATTTTGCTTCCCAGAAGCCCCAGCTGCACAGAATTTTCAACTCCTTTGTGAAATCATACTCGTATTTGTTGACCCAACGACGTAGCACAGATCTTCCAACATTCGGATTCATATTCATTCGTTTCTTCGTCAGTTACTTATATACAAATATTCCTCCAACAGTATCACAGATACAGCTCATCCTTAGTGAATTTTCTCACATCTCGATATAAGGAGAATTTGACGGAAAAAAGTACTCAAGCAAAAAAAACCAAAAACCAGAACAGTAGAAAGGTAAATACCCAGATTGATCAATCGTCATTTAATCAAGAGATCAACCAAGTGGCCTCCGTTGTGTCTATATAGCTCTTCAAGCTAGCAATAGGCCAAATTGAACCAATCAAATCTGAATCCAATAACACCCTTAGAGATGGATAGCGAGGAGACTTGTTCACCTGATGAAAAGCAGCAAGTCCAAATTCAAAAGAACTTATCTCTCCCTCCTGTCAAACAGCGCAAAGTTTACAAACATACCAGTCGAGCTTGTCTCAAATGCCGAAGTAGACACTCCAAATGTGATGGGAGGCTACCTATATGTACATCATGTGCCAAAAAGAACAGTGTCTGCATATATGTAGAGAGTAAGAGAGGCGGATCGCGGAAAAAGGGAGTCTCCAAAAAGAGCCAGCATCTCCAAAATCTTCAATTCCAACTACAGCAGCAACAACAGCAAGAACAGCAATTGCAACTACAGCAGAAACTGCAGCAGCAATCGGGTTCCACAGAGGGGCTAAATTTGAACGTTGATTGCAAGAAAAGCTTGGAAGTGAAGAAAATACTGGACTTAAAGCCCTCTAATTTGATTCCTGAGCCTGTTTCAGCCGCGGGGATGTCACCATCTCTTGAGCTTGACCAAAATATAAATGTGAGTAATATCAGCATCTCCAGAGCCGAATTGTTGCAAATGCCATGCATAACGCATGGACACCCCGAGTCATGCCGAACAATTAACTGTCCTGCAGTAAGAAAGGTTATGGAGAATGATGAGATTGAAGTAGATCTACCTTGCTTAAGGAAGGACAAGAAAGGGAAAGATGGTAAAATAATAGGTGTGAAGTTTCCAAGGTTCCAGGAAATCAAAGTTGGTGAAAGCCTTGGAGATTCGCCTGATGGTCCAGCGGCTGGTGATGAATATCTGGTTCAAATTCATAAGGTGCCTAATAGACATCCGGATATGATGTTTGATTCCAGCACATCTAGTAGGCAACACTTGGATAAGGCGACTGATAACGATAATGAGAGGGAACCTAGCGTGAGCTCAAATCAGAGTGTGTTTTCCGAAGAAATATCGGTCAAAAACGACTCAAACAGATTGAATCTCAATGAGATCGACAAAGATCTTTCAATTGAACGCTACTATACATACTTTCATAAAAGCCATCCTTTCATGCCACCTCAGGATGAGCTTTATATGTACTTGCGATCTCATCCCAGTTGCTACACTGACTATATTTCCGTGTTCAATATTATTGGCGATGGATACTCTTCCAGCATCTACTCGGAAAACATTACCTTGATCTCTGACCGATTAGTGCAATGCTATGAGAAAATAATAGATGATGGCTTTAACGACTTATGCTCTCTTCAGTGTCTTATGTTGATTGCGTTGATTGCTCATATTTCCTCTCTACATGATCTAAGCACGCAAATCAGAAAGAAGTGCATAACCATAATCTTGGACCTTCAAATCAATACCTTAGACTCAAAGAAGGTTGAAGACAACTCGCGCTCATGCTTTCATGGTATTTCTGCCAATTGCAGTTGTGACAATAATCCCCCTGGCTCTGTTGGATCCGCCAATAGTATCTCTCGTAAAGTATCTCCTGGCAAAGTATTCATGACACCGAGCTCCTCTACAATATCATCCAGCTCTTCGTCCCCTAGAAATATTCCCATCTGTGAGAGCATACAATCTCAACAGACTGGTAACAGTGCTGACGGGTTCCTTCGTTGTCCCGATAAGCTCTACACCCAAAAGCTTTTTCTGTCTCCTCGTCTAGCGAATATTCCAGAGGAGGCTGTCCTTGATAATGCACGTAGATGCTTTTGGGAGTTCCTCTTTTTTGATGTCATAATTGGGTCCGCAGATGGAAAAACTTTGTCCAAACTTGCATCGGTGTACAAAGATATTAGATTTCCTTATTTTCCACCCTTGAGTGTCTTTGACTACAAGTCAAGAAATCAAGCTATCGAGCTTGTCAATAAAGCAATACGGATGAACATTAACATTTTGAATCAGCGGCCTTTTGTTTCAAATTTGAACCAGTTGGTTGCTCTGATTGAGAGTATGCAGATGCGATTTGAAGATCCTAGCGCATTCCATGCTCCATACTTAATTAATGGTAAGGGAGTGGTTAACGAAGGTGTTCATCAAGCTATCATCTTATTCAATTATGCAAAGATCTTCTCTCATAGACCATTTTCATTTCTTTGGAAGACTGATATCCCGCAAATCCCCAAGTGTGCCAAGTCAGTAGTGAGTGATTCTAATTTTCAAGTTCCTGACAAAATCGAAGCCAGAAAGCTCATTGAAACCCGAAAAACAATAGATGCAGCAAACTCAATATCCAATCTTCTCATTGATACCCAAGCGTCGTTGGTGCTCAGCAGGACTCCTTTGACAGCATGCTCCTTAGCATTTGGAGCCCTCATTCACATCAACGCATATAGATGGGTTGAAAGTATTATCGCTGAAAATGATGAGTTGCAGAACAAAAGAGAGATGAGCATGCAGAACGGTTCTGGTCACGATGAAGGGTACAGTTTGATAAACAACTCTGGATTCAACGAGTCTGATCTTGAAATTTTTGCGCAATACTTAGTGCTCTCCATTAATTCGATTTTCAAGATTTCAGACCATTGGATTCTTAGTAGTAAATTGGGAAAGCACTTGAAGGAAACTATCAGAAAACTTGTTCCAGGGCTATACGTTAAAATCGAAGATAGCTTAGTGGTGCCGCGATTGAAGCCTACGAAAGGTGCCTACCGCAATGATTTTGAGGGTGGCTTTGCCAATGCGAGCTATGAAAATGCTGGAAGAAAATTGGGTAAAAACAATGCGCCCGAAAGTCTAAGACCAAGTTTCATCAATCTGGGAAATATGGTCTATGACACGAGTTATCCGACTGCTGGAGATACCAGAAATGCTATCGCCAATGGGTTTTTTAGCAACCCCGACTCAAACAACCCCGCTGTGCCTCATCAAGATATTATGTTGAATAGTAGTTCCAATACTTTGGTAGTGAACACGAACATTAGTGGCAAAGGTATTGCTTCCCTGAGCGATGTTAATGACTCCTACCGTGGATTAACCAATTCAATAGCAGTAGATGATAGTATTCCTATGGTCGATGGCATGGTCGCTAACAGTTGGGACCAATGCAGTAATAGCAGAAGTGACTTAAAGGTAACTAGCAATCAGGCTACTAATAATTCGGGGAATATACTCAACTTGTTTGATGCTGATCATCAAGTTGTAACGGACCTGACCCATAACAATCAAGAGAATTACGAGGCTAATAGATCGCTTTCGCCAGTGTCAGACACCGGGTGCAGTTGGATCGATAAGATGATATTTGACAACTCGGATATCTTCAATATGAACGAATTAGAACTTCTCAAAGAAACTCACCAGTATTGATGGGCTTCAGCTTATGATATGAGTGCCACGATGGTGGTCCTCAAATGATGTTTTTTTTTTCTTAATTTTGACTTTCTCTACACTCTTTAATTTTAATTCGGCTTGTGAATATCTTTCCGTGGTAATATAATTGATTTGACTAAAATTTATGAAGTTGGCGTTTGTACGTGTTTTTATGCCCTTTTTTATTGAGATACATTCTTGTCCTGTATTATCATGGATGCATGTCAAGAGATTATAACGGCGAAGCTGTGAAAAGTATGAGACTAAAATACAGGGAAAAAATTGCGATTGATCTTTTTGAACTGAAAAAATTCAGTAAGCTCATCGGCTCTTTATAGTATTGTAGATCGCAAAATCTCTTGCCTGTGATACAAACAAGTTGTACATCAGAAAGTTTTTGAGACTATGACATTATAACTTCAGATATGAAGCTAAAAATCAGTACATCTAGTGTCGATAGATTGAAAAGTAAGTGAGGGCTTTTCTTTTTCTCATCTGATTGTCGGTTTCCCCATATTGTTTTTGATGTTTGCTGACTAACCATGTAACAGAAACAATTAGCGCCATAGTAGGGCTCCGCAAGTTCTGCGTTTTGCGATTCACGCCAACCTACTTGAATATTGTTTCCGCTTCGTTGAATGATCCGCAAGTATGGTGTCGTTTATCTACAGACATATTCGATCTCTACGAGGTTGAGTCAGCTCGTGATAATATCATAAGTATGGAGATTAACATCGATTCTCTCTACTCAGTGCTCAGAAATTTTGACAAAGCGAACACCGAAGGTTTACATATACGGCTTCAGAAAAAGTTAGCCAATGATATTATCTCGGTGCCGGCGTCAGACGGAAGTGGCAATCCAAAAACAAATAATGCAGGAAACAAACGACACGCAAGTCTAGCCGTAACCTATAATGAATTGGTCAATGCCACTACGATTGTCAGTCATTCTTTTAAAATCCCAATCAGGTTATTGAAAAGAGAAAGTGATGAAAGAATCATCGAGCCGGAATTAGACTCGGTTGATCTACTTTTGAAATTACCGGATAATATCTCGTCGCTTTTCAAAAGAATAGACCGGTTCCGCAATACTAAAAATTTGACTATCAGAGGTGACAGATTTGGCCATTTATCTTTGGTATTAAATGAGGATTGCATGAAAGTGGCTCTTTCGTGGAATGAAAAGTTGTTGGTCCAGGACAGGAAAAATGCAAGCGATGGGAATCCTAAACAGAACGAAATATCGGAAGCACCTGTGGATGTAATGATAAGACTTAAGGATTGGAAATTAGCAACACGATGTTGCGATCTATGTTCCAATGTGGTTTTGATATTGGGCTCGCCGCAGGCGGTGGTTTTGCATTGCTACTTGGATGACACTGATGACGTGGAAATTATTTACTATATTAATGGGCTCTCGGAAGATCCGTAGAAACAAGAAAGTATTTAATAGCTTGAAGTGTTACAAAATCTTTTTTGAAAGGACTAAAAAGCGATATTCTTATGAAGCAAAGCTCAATTTTCAGCTGCAAACTTTTCGATAAATGTCACCAATCTTTTAGTAGTCTCCAAATCAATGGCATTGTACAAACTGATTCTGACCCCGCCAACGGATCTGTGGCCTTGCAAACCGGAAAGGCCAGCTTCAGCAGCTTCAGCAAAAAATTTCGCCTGGATTTCTGGAGTAGACATGGTAGCAACCACGTTCATATTACTACGAACGCCCTTGGCGACAACGACGTTGAAAAGCTTTGGATGCTTCTCCAAGGTTGAGTAAACGATCAGTGCTTTTTTGTTATTTTCGGCTTCCTGTGCAGCAAGCCCTCCCTTGGCTAATAGAGTTTCCAAAACCAAGTTCAAAACGTGTAAGGTAAAGATAGGGATGGTATTGTAGGCACTATCATTGGCAACGACTGTTGGAAAATGCATTGCAATTGGAGTGATTGGGATGTCCAATTTGCGAAGTTCCTCTGTAGTTGGCTGAGAAAGCAATGATTTCTTGATGATGTAGACAGTTATGCCAGCAATCCCAACGTTTTTTTGGGCACCGGCAAAAATGACACCAAACTTGCTGACATCAACTTTCTTGGAGAGAAAGTTTGATGACATATCAGCCACAAGCTCGATTTTACCACCTGCGGTAGC
Source organism: Saccharomycopsis sp. NRRL Y-5750 (assembly GCA_030564765.1). NCBI lineage: Eukaryota > Fungi > Ascomycota > Saccharomycetes > Ascoideales > Saccharomycopsidaceae > Saccharomycopsis > Saccharomycopsis sp. NRRL Y-5750. The sequence goes on along the minus strand of JAKTZD010000010.1, from coordinate 210,163 downwards.
GCTGAATGGTGGTTCTTTGAATTCCACACCATTGACGGTTTCATTGTCGCAGTAGTAAACATATGCGGTCTGTTCAGGGTCAAGTTGTTTCCAAGCTGATTGAGCCTCAATATCCCCAAACTTGCCACCATTGACACCTTTGGTGACAATTTCCGCATCAATTCCAAGTCGAACAGCCTCTTCGTATGATTTTTTACTCCAGGTACCGGTGATTAAATAGCCAGCCTTACCCTTCTTTCCAGTTTTCTTTGCAAAGGAGGCAATGAGATTCGTAGCGACCGAAGAAAACCCGGTGGTACCTCCTCCTTGTAAGAAGAAGACTTCGTGGGTATCAGGAATGCTCAAGATTTTCTTCAAGTTTTCTTTGGTGCTGGCGATGATTGCCTTAGCAGGGCCAGAGCGATGAGAAATTTCACCAACACCAATGCCAGTGTTTGCATACTGGAGCAAATCAAATGCCGCTTGCCGAAGAACATCGGTTGGCATCAATGCTGGACCAGCACCGAAATAGGCGGGCGTTTCACGGTTGAGTTTATCAGACATGTTGCGTACTTATTTGTCTATTTCTATGTGTTTTCTTTTCTTGACTCAATTGTGGCCAGAAATAGACCTACTTCGTTCCTCGAGACTTACAGCTTATGGTAGCGATTGAGATATACAGTTTTTTTTTCGATAATTTTTCAGTGACTCACTCGGGTAAGGTTCCATATAAAAATACCCCAACGAAAAAGAAATTCGAAATTGCACCGATGAGGTTTTGTGAACAGTTACGATGAGAGACTGTTTCTGCAACAAATGGTTCTCACTTCTAGGGCATTGATCGACGTTGATGCTTTTTACACATAAGTCTTCAACTAGAATAATAGTCAATGGGGTTAAACATAATTTTGAAGTCTAAGCTAAACACTTCAAGTCAAGCAGACAACCTTGAATTTCAAAACTACTTCGGGTATAATTAGGATAGAATATATAACGTTATTTTTTATGCAACTGTCAATAATATAATAACTAGCTATAGTCAAGGCGGTAATCAGTAAAAAAATCCTCCAAAAACCCCTTACCACCATTTTTTGGAGTCCTTAGAAGCAACAGCCTCATCGGCTTTTTTGGCAGCATCTCTCTTAGCCTCGTCGTACTTAACGGAGCCCCATTTAACTAACTCGTCTTTGGAATCAGCCAAGTTCTCACCAGCATTTTTTAAATGCTCCTTACTCTTGTCCCAGTAGGCATCGGACTTATTGTTTTTGAACCCGTTTCCAATCCATTGAAGCCAGGAGGTAGTTTGCTTTTTCCCTTGCTCATAGTCACTAGCAGCCTTGTTGTACAACTCGTCGGTCTTTCCTTTGACCTTGTCAGCAGCTGATTCGTAACCATCCTTAACGGATTGGGTAGCACTATTGTACTTTGCCTTCGCTTCTTCGGCTGCACTGCGTGCAGAATCTGAAGCATAGTCGAGCTTCTTTTCAACACCGTTTTTCGCAGTGTAAAAGGCGTCCTTAACATTTGCGCCCTCTCTTTGAGCCTTATTCTTAGCAGCATCTGCGTACTCCTCGGCAGCATATCTTGGGTTTTGAGCTTGTCCACTCCAGAGATCTAGCTTCTTTCTGTTCTGGACTGTGTTTCTGTGATACGCATACACAGAGCCTCCTCCAAGAGCCAACCCGGTAAAAAAGGAAGCATCGAAAAAGCTTCTTTTGACAGCGATCGTAGACATTATGTTATGACAGCAGGAAATCGGTATGTGTGATATGCACTAATTGGATTTGACTTAATTAATGGAATGTAGAGTAGCAGAGTAATCTAATTCAACTCAGTTTGATTTATTTTTGTTGCTATAACTTGAATATTGTACAGGGCAAACATATTGAGAAAAGAGAACGTCCGGGGGTTGCCCATGGTATTTATAGCAATCTTACGAGAACTCGCACTTAGCAAAGGAATTATGTAATTGAGTTGATTTGCGCAAGAATGGCGAATTAAGCAATAGCAATCATAGCAAACTGTGCATACAAAGCAATAACTAAGCTAGTTTCTCCATGTTTTGTTTGCTTGCTATGCCGAGCGAGTCATCCATTTCGGGGCTTGTCACGTTTAATAGGGGGCGGGAAAAAAGAGGGTGCGTGCGCGGTTTTAAGCAGGATCCATTAGGGTGGATCGTATGTGGCTTGTGTTTGTGTCTCTCTTTCGAACATGGCGCCCAAGCAAGGAGCAGCGAGGAGCAGAGAAGAGGAAAGAGAAAAACGTAGGTGTGACCCTTTGAAATACGTTGCTAGTTTGCTGGTTTAGCTTTTACTGGAATATTCTACACACCACACGATGAAAAAGAGTCTCTTTCTCTGTCTAGATGGGACTGAATGTCAATTCGGGCCTAAACCTTTCTCCAATGTCCTGAAAATATATCGTCTGATTGATAAGAATGATGACTCTCAGTTATGTTTCTACCAGCGTATGTAGATGCCACGTTTTTTGGGATAATTTCTTGCAAGTGACTAACCTGATTCGCATGCAGCAGGTATTGGGATACCTCGTACTGAATTTTCATCGTTCGCAGTGAGAGCTAACGAGCTTTGGGACTCTATAGTTGCAACCACTATCGATGCCCACATCGTCGATGCATATCGCTTTCTCACCAAATATTACGAAGAGGGCGACGATATATACATATTTGGCTTCAGGTACGTGCCATTTTGCAAAACTCCCACTCCTTGAGATGATGTGAATGAGTAAAAGCTTACTCGGAGTAGAAGAGCACTAACGTATTTATATAGTCGAGGTGCTTTTGCTGCACGAGCGCTTTGTGGTATGGTAGAAAAAGTGGGATTGCTGAAAAAGGGTAATGAGAATTTGATGGATATTGCCTACCAATGCTATATTAACTGGGAATATAGTACGCCGTTCAGCGAGGCAAGCTACGAAAACTCGTTAGTGAATGAGTTCAAACGCACTTTTTCAAGAAGCAATGTCACGATTCTGTTTCTTGGACTGTGGGACTCAATCAATGGAGTTGGTGTTTTGAAGGACAAAATATTTCCGTTGACTTCAAAGTTCCATAACGTCCTGCACATAAGGCATGCGCTCTCTCTGGATGAAAGGAGAGGGAAATTCAAACAGTGTTTGTTTGCCCCTTACACATATTCCCCCTCAATCAACTTGAATAGCAAACCGTACAATATTTATGGAGACGACTGTACTGAAAACGTCGACAACCAGTCATTACTTAGAGGAAGCGGTGGTTCGACACTGTATGGCTCTATAAATCACGAGTGTTCACTGCAAAGCAACTTTATTGATTTGAAAGAACTTTGGTTCCCTGGTGATCACTCGGATGTTGGTGGTGGATGGGAAGTCGATCCTGATAAGACATTACTATCTAATATTCCTTTGAGATGGGTTTTGTCTGAGGCGATGAAGTACGGAATGAAAGTCAATAAGAATGAGCTTATCAGGCTCGTAGGAAGCTCAAATCCATTTGATGAGATTACATCAAAAAGACACGATGTGCTGAGTTGGGGCTCGTTCAAGCTTTCTATGTCTAGATTTGGGTCTCCATTTGTCGCCTTTTGGAAGTTGGTACGCTCAAACATCGCTCAGAATCATGGACTTTCGGACAACTTTCCCGACAGCCAAGTGAAAATGAAGCCAAAAGGCGATACTTGTGCTGATTGTGTTTCTTGGTATCATACTCTATTTTGGTGGTTTATTGAAGTTTTACCATTACAAACAATGATAGAAAATCAACAAGGCATTTGGAGACCGTTTTATCTACCCAATTTGGGGCGTCACCGGAAAATCCCTAAGAATGCTGAATTCCACTGGAGTGTATACTGGCGCATCAAGCATGTTGATAGCTACAAGCCCCCGAATGTTCCATTCTCTTTTGACGAAGTGTTGGATAATGAAGTAGAAACTACAAATTCGAATTTGCAAAAATTCAAGCAAGATAACTGGGGAACCATTCCTCATGAAATACTGACTGAATGAATTTTCAAAGAGTGTCATGTGCATATTGGATGTTACATATATGTAATTATGAAAATTATAACCAAGAAAGAGTTGAATAAGGCTCCTATTTTTTATGGAAGAAACTGAGCAACGAAGTTTGCTTCTGCTTCTTCCTGGATGGTCCCTCGTTATTTGAGGATGCTGACGCTGCGGTTGTTCTAGTGTTTGACGAGGCCCGCTTTGATTCTTTTTTGACGGCAGCTGGTTTTTGTTTTGCATCTTTGGTTTTCTTTTTAGTGACCAAGTACCCATCTTCGTCTACATAGCTTTCCAATTCTTCCTTCTCCTCCTCTATAATTTCTTCCGCTTCTCGTCTTTCAGAGGCTTCCTTCTGGACTTCACTGGCGGTGCTACTTTGCGATAACACGCTAATTGGTTTCTGATCGATGTTGCTAATAGCATCCACCGCATCTGTGACAGTAATATCGCCCTCTATTTCCTGATCTTCGTATTCGTTTTTAAGAGTTGCCTCATCAGTCATCTGTTTATCATCATCATCATCATCATCATCGTCATCAAACAAATCTTCCAACTCTTTTCTTTGTTTCGCTGCCACTTCATCCTCTTTTTTGAGCGAAGAGCCCGTGGATGAATTGGAAGATACCACTATAACCGATGCATTGTTTGTTTTTTTGGTTTTCGACTGTGTAGCCTTTGGTTGAAGTTTCTGAGCTTTGCGCGAAACATATTTATAGCCAGAGGACAGACTTTGTTCACCTGCCTTCTCGGTTTTTGCAGGCGGCGCTGAGCTAGAGCGTTTAGATGATAACACTGATAAAATATTGTTTGATTTCTTCTCTGTTTTCAATGGATCGGTTTTTTTTCTACTAACGTAATTTGAAGTGATTTCTGCCTTTACTTCCTTGACCTCCTTTTCTCCCTCCTCCTTAACACATGTTTCTTTCACAGTAGTAGCAGATGGAATCGCCTGTATCGACTTCTTTTCCTGTACCTTAACTTCAGTCTTTTGAATATTCGAGGCAGACTGCACCTCTATTGGATTCTGGATCACTCCCCAGGATACAGAATCTTTTTGTCTATGAGAAAGCTCTCTAGAATGAATACGCTCTTCTACCACCGCCACTATTTCATTGACTGTAGATTCTGCTTCCGCGGGAGAAAGCGAATATATCTCACAAGATTTGATCAGCTCGTAATTTTTCTTAGTGATTTTTAAAAGCGCTTCGATGTCATTATTTGAAGAGATTTTGCTATTCTCTTCCGGTATTATGGTGATGCCAAATGCAACTGGGGAGTCCTTTGGTTTTCCTGTTATCACATATGATGGTAAGGTATCTGATTTGTGCAATTGATAAAACTTGTCAAGCTTTTCTTTCGCCTGTTTCGCATGGATGTTGAGTTCGTGACTTAGAAGTCTATAGGTTACTGGCAACTTGTCCCGCAAAATCCTTTCACCCAAAAATTTATCTGCCATTTCGTACTCGGTGTTGCGTAGTTGTAGAGTAGTATATGGCTTCAATTCAGAAACAGTTCGTGTAAAGTCGTTAAGAACGCGTTAAGACATGTAAAACTAAGGTACACGATAAAGGTACTGTATCAAGAATGATTATTACTATAAAAAAAGAAAAATATCTTACGCGTATTGTCACGTGATGTTTAATCTAGTGATGGACAAACTAGCGAGCGAGCTGAAAAATGTTTGGGTTTTCTTTCTTTTACATTGATGTGTGGTTTGGAGGTCGAAAAAAATTTTTCAAAAAAATCTGTTGTTGAATTTGAGGAAGATATATTACAAAGTTGATATTGAGATTCTAAGTAGAAGATCTAAGGAGTAGATATAAGTGTCCGGTTCAAGGAAACTGCATATATACAACCAAAATGAGTGAGAGCAACGACACCCAACCTTTAACTGCCGACGAGCTAGTGATAGCTCGCAAATATGACTTAACCAAGAAAATTATTCCATTTTTTGACAGACACTTAATCTACCCACTCTTGGAATCATTAGGATCCGAACTTTTATATGATGACCGTACTATCACTGCTTTGATGTATGAGTTATTGAAAGATACCAACATGACAGACTTTGTCAAAGAACAGTACAAATTTTTGCATTCAGATGAAGATTTCCCAGCAGAGTTATTGGAGAAGGAAAAGTTTGTCGAAAGTGAGTTGAAAAGATTAGATGAGGAGACCAAAAGCACTTTAGATGTTCTATCAACTAAGGAAGTTCAAGAACATTTGAAACAAGACAAAAACTACAATAGACAGTATTTGGAAAACGAGCATGGTATTACTGAGGCAAAGATCAACTCTCTTTATGAGTTCGCTCAATTTCAATACAACAGAGGTAACTACGTTATGGCATCTGATTTATTGAATAACTTCAGAGTTTTGTCAACTAACGTCGACTTAATCGTCAGTGCAACATGGGGTAGATTGGCAACCGAAATCATTAGTTTGCAATGGGAAACTGCCTTGTCGGAGTTGACTAAATTGAGAGAAGTGATTGACAACAGATCCGTCAATGACCCATTATCTCAATTGCACAATAGAACTTGGGCCATTCATTGGGCCCTTTTCCCATTCTTTAATGCCAAGAATGGATTGGATCAATTATGCGACTTGTTTTTAAGCAGTTCTTACTTATCAACTATACAAGCTGCATGTCCCTGGATTTTACGTTATTTAGTTGCTGCTGTGGTCTCTTCATCCAGCAAGTCTCATTCCTCAATAGTCTTTCAAAAGAGGTTGAAGGATGTGATCAGAATAGTGGAGCAGGAGTTATATGAGTACCACGATCCTTTAACCGATTTCATCAAGGCCCTATATATCGATTACGACTTTGAAGAAGCCAGAAATAAATTGGCGGAAGCTTCCATAATAATCAGATCTGATTTCTTTTTGATCAACGGTGCTCAGTCGTTTGTCACCAACGCAAGATATTTGATCAGTGAAGTCTACTGCAGAGTCCACCAAAGAATCGATTTGAGTCAATTGTCGGCATCTTTGGACTTGACGCCTGAAGAGGGTGAAAAATGGATTGCCAAATTGATCAGAGACTCCAAAATGGATGCAAAGATTGATGAAAGTGAGGGAACGGTTATCATGAACCACCCAATAACTAGTGTATACCAGGAAGTGATCGAAATGACCAAAGGATTGTCTTTCAAGTCGTCTCAGATTTTAACTTCTGTTTTGCAAAAGCAAGAAAATACTGTTCAATAGGTAGTTTAGGAAGTCTGTTATTCATCATATAAACTCATTCCATCATATGTTTTCTATTATCTGTTCAGCCTCCCTCCTTTTGTATGTGCATTCTTTTTTTCCAACTTCACAATTTTTCAAAATTAACGTCTCCTCTTTTTGTCTTTACACTATGGTGGTTTCGAATGCCAGTTATTCGTGAGTATTTAACACTATCGTGTATGTATATTGTGTCTACGCATGCATATATACAAGATTGCTGACCAGCACAAAGTCTGATCATTTCTCCGGCTGCTCTGCCTGTCTCTGCGGACGAGGTTTGATGACAATATTCTTTTTTGGGTCCTTGCGCTCAAAACCAGATCCGGTAGGCTTCAATGCAATGGACTCTTCAGTGGCGTAAAATTCTACCTTCATTTTCTCCACCAATTCTCTGAATTCCTGTTCCCCATTAGGTCTTATTTTCAATAATTTGTCAATATTAGTCTGAGTTAAAGAATCAATGGGCAACCCTTGTCTTTCAAGTCTGGCAACCACTCTTGCAGTAAGCCAAAATTTCATCTCTTTCTTACCGTCCACAAGCTCTAAGATCGCTTGAGGAGCCTTGTCTCCTTGGCGAGGCTCAAGCTTCAAAACCCTGGTGTAACCACCGTTTCTGTTGGCATAACGAGGCCCTAACTCGTTGAACAATTTAGGCAATGTTACACCGACTTTGAAAAGCTTCCCCTGAGCTAAAGATTTTCCTGCCTCCTGATCTTTCATTTTTGTGTATGTTATTATTCTCTCGGTGAAGCTTTGCGCTTCTTTTGCTTTCGCCCATGTTGTGGTTATCGACTCCTTTTCCAATAATGCCGTTGCCAAATTTTTAAGTAGCGCCTTTCTGTGTGAAGCATCTCTACTGAGATGTCTATGGAGTACCATTTTCTGTGTGGTATGTTTGTAATTCCGTTGAGGGTCTCGACGATATGCGAATCTCAGCTAAACCCACTGTTATAAGCGCAGTTCAGAAAAATTTTCTGATATTTCTTGGAATTTTTCTGTTCGCTTTCTTTTTCCATCTCCAAATTTCAGTGTCTGTTCGGTGCTCGTAACTCTCGCCCTCATCAAATAGCGGGACAGAAGAATTTATGGTGCAGGATGAAGAAAAAGTGAAAGAAAAGTGAAAATAAAACCGGATATTCTTTGAGATCACCCCTAATGATTCAAGCTTGAAACGAACTGCAAGCTGGGAATAAGTTAAAAGACGCACAAGCAATAAACATGGGAGGCAGAATTCATGGATTCTTAGGAGGCGTGTTGTTCACGTCGTCATTGGCATATCTCACTGCACAGGAATTCAAATCCAATCAGGAGATCATAAGCTCTTCTTTGAAGAGATCTCAGAGTCTTATTGAGGATAGACATAAGGAAGTGCCATACGTTCCAAACGTTATACAATATAATGATAGATCAAGTATCAGAGAGTCGTTTGCTGATATTTGGAACAGCGAGATTATAAAAGGTTTGAACTGGGTATATAGCATCAATTGGTTGGCTACTGGGGAGAAGCTTGAAAAAGTATCGAAGAAGTTGATTGTAGATGCTACAAAATCAAACTGAAAACGAAAATAGCTGTCTGTCAATATTCTATGTAACTAAAACACAATTTACGACTTCTTGAACTGAGCAAAATAAATATTTAGGCCAGCCCGTATTAATACGGGCTGGCCTTGACGTAGCGTTAAGAGAAGAACGAGCTTATTCATTTTTGATGGCCACTAGTTCTTCCTCATCTGCTTTTTTACTATCCTTCACAATGGCCTTCTTTTTTGCAAAAACCCGGAGTTCGTGGTTGAAATAGATATTGATGAATGGAAACAAAACGGTCAAAAAAAAACCCACAATGATCTGACCAAGCCACTCAAAACTGATCCCAGTTCTTGCTGATAAACAACTCATAACATAGCCAATAGCATCGGTGGTTATTATATCGCAACCCCTATCTAGCTTTTTCAAAACTATGCTGCAGCATTTTTCGGCACTGATAGGCACCGATGGGCCTTCAATCAATTGAGTAATTTCTGGTTTTGTTTTCTGCTCCTCTATAAACCCTTCGGACATGAAATTTCCTGGATAAACGGTGATGATTTTTGTGTTATAAAACAGCGCCTCTTGTTTCAAAATGTCAGATAAGTTTTTTACTGCAGCTTTCAAAGGGGAGTATTGGGCGTATCCAGCAAAAGTATAAAACGCAAGCACAGAACTGACAAAGATGATCTGTCTATTGACAGTATCAGTATCTCCGGAGCTGGAAATCTTCTTCAAAGCTGCGTGTGAGAAGAACAAAGGTGCCTTATAATTGGTGTTTACCCCAAGCTCTAAGTCCCTCTTAGTCAAGTCCATAAATAATTTGGGAATCGAGGATCCAACACAACAAATAACAACGTCAGGAGTTCCGATTTTCTCAAAAGCTAAATCACAGGAGTCGTAGTCACTGACATCAACTGCCACATATGAAACAGTTTGATTGGAATCAGATTTGAAGCTGCTTATTTTCTCTACTGCCGACTGAAGCTTGCTTTCGCTTCTTGAGACGACATGCACATTAGCACCACGCTTTGCAATCGCACATGCAAGCTCCAATCCTAATCCTTGAGAACCTCCTGATATAACGACAGTTTTGCCTTTAACATCAAAGTAACCACTAGAGAAAAATGTCATTTCTACAATTCAATATCCAATCTGTTTGACTTTTGAGAGTCATCTAATTGTGTGAATTGTCCTCAGCGTCACGTATTGTCTACAGCTGTCCCTTGATACCTTTTTTTCTTTTTTTTTTTCTCGATTTCTAACTGTTTGTTGCAACCTATTCTCACTTTTCCTCTGCTTTCGCATTTTACAGCTTCCCTCTGAAAAAAATCAATTGTAACCACAAAAGTGTCAACTCAACCCTGATGGGTATCAAAACTGTTACTTTGGGAGCCAAGAGTTTTTGAAACAATGAAAGATTATGCTTCAATACAGAAGGGTCTAGATCATAGTTTTGATTGTCTTAACGCGGGGGTGGAAAATATGGTCCCAAAGTTGTAGTATTGGTGTCTGGATGGTATTGACGCTAGATCGCCCTTTATTTTCCCAACATTCCCTTCAAATTTATAAAAACCTAAATCTCTCAGACCAGCAACTTTCTAGGTGCGGAGATAGACTTGATTTTATTGCGAGGTATTTTCATCTGTAATGAGTTTAAATACTTGTTTATCAATACGCTGAGTAATGGCATATCTTCTGATGAATTTGACTCATGGATACAATTACAACAATCAATGAGGCAATTGAGGGCCACACAAGCATTGTTTAGGAAACATAAAAAGTAGAAAAAAAAAAAGAAGAGAAAAAGAGAAGTGACTTTCGTTCAGTTATTGGTGCCAAGATATATTACAAGATTCAATTCCAGACACACGCCTTGTTGATTTACATCATCTGTCTTTAAGGAGATAGATAGATAACATGTATTTCATTCTAGCATTCTAAACTACTGTATAGAGTTTATCACGCGACTGTGACGATATATAAGAGTATCAAAGAAGGAAAAGCTGCACGGCATAAAAACCTCACCTTGAAGAATATCGCAGGTTTATTTGCTCCCCTTGTGTAGTGCTGATGTTCGTCATTATCGGAACGAGGGTTCCACGATCGATTTGCATCGAGGATACCTAGTATCCAGAGGTGTAATATCCCATATAGTTTCCTATACTTCAGCATTAGCAGGAGCGGTAGGGTAGAGGGTTAGTATTTAAAAGAGAGATTTAAAATAAGGGTCGACGGAACTTAGTCCGCATTAAGGAGATACTAGACAAAGAAATCAAAGTTCATTCTAAAAAGCGAAATTTAGATGTGGCAAATACTAGTATCAAGTTTTTGCTATATAGATTTGTCACGCGTCGCTGTCAATATATCTATACTGATCAAAGAAGGTCCTGATCGGCACATTGACCACGGTGACTCCCTGGTCACGCGTTAGAGTACATACCTCAACCAGATAAAGCTCTACAAGCTTTGAATTAAGCTAGTGGCCATATGAGTAATACAGCAGAAGGTGTTGGCCACTGGACTGCCGTGACGACGACCGGTCCTGCAAGGTATAGAGTAAGGATATATCTACATCTATTCGTGTTAAGAATACACTCACACATACATAGTTAAACTGCAGATAGAACTTAGAGAGACTAAGACAGAAGTCATATGAACTCATCTATGAGTTCATCCTATAGTTTTATGAAGAATCTATTACAATACAAATACTTCGTTGCACTAACTGTAGAACACTATCTTGTCTACGTAACCACTAATTTTGACGCTAATTTGATTGGCACCTCTGGTAAAAGTGCCACGCAACAGAAGGAAAAGCTACATGGCATTGAAGCCACACTTTGAAGAATATCAGAGCTATATTTGACCACAGCGTGTAACGCTAATGCTCGCCACCATTGGAACTGGTTTTTCAGGATTGGTTTGCATCAAGGATACGGAGTGTTAAAAGGTGTACTACTATCTTCTATAGTTGCCTGTACTCCAAAAAGGAAGGAAATTGATACACATAGGCGGCGATGATATTGAGTGTAGCATATATCTATCAAAAACATCTACAAAAGGTTGTCAAATACTTAAACAAAATTCACGAATTTCAAAATACTACAACTGCGGACTAAGTTCCGTCGACCCTTATTTTAACTCTCTTCTATAAATACTAACCCCTTACTCACCGCCTTTGCTAATGCTGAAGTATAGGCAACTATATGGGATAATACACCTCTGGATACTCGGTATCCTCGATGCAAATCGTTCGTGGAACCCTCGTTCCGATAATGACGAACATCATCACTACACACGGGAAGCAAATAAACCTGCGATATTCTTCAAGGTAAGGTTTTTATGCCGTGCAGCTTTTCCTTCTTTGATAATCCTATATATCGTCACAGACGCGTGATAAACTCTATACAGAAGTTCAGTATGCTAGAATGAAATACATGTTATCTATCTATCTATATCAAAATGAGACTCTCGTCAATTAAGGCAAACCACCTTTCGTTGGGTCTAGGATTATCTATTGTTCCTAACAAACGTCTGTTTTTGAATTCGTTGATGAAGGCTTCAAATTATAGAAAATTTCCGAGATACGTTTCTTCTTATACGGTGCAGTTGTAGGTAGCTATGGAGATATGTACAAAATAGCTACTTCATATCTATTTACTAAGGCATGAGCTTATTTACTCAGAAGATCTCAGCTCAGGATACTCAAATACACATCACTATATGGTGATGGTTAGAGAGCGTCTGAAAAGTTTTCTTTTTTTGCTTGTGGAAAGTCATGGGAGCAGTTACGACAATGTTTATAATTCATGAAATCATGATACTTGGGAGATTGATAATTTAAACAAAGGAAAACAAAAAGAGAAATTACTTTTATATAAGCCTGTCAATACGCAGTTCTTAATTGCGAGACCTGAAACACCCATTGCGGAAATCCCGCTTGCTCGTCGTGATCATCTCATGTTCCGACTCTTAGGTCAAATTGTCTTGGAATGCTCTCTGGAAGCTCACACTAGCTTATTCTGGCCAACTGAATCCCAATTTATCTTCAGTCTTGAAAAACTTTTCTGTATATTAACGTCCAACCGCACTTGTCCTTTCTGTAACCAACCCTTTCCAGTGTCAGAAGTATACTCACCCACCGGCTTTTTACATGTGAAGTAGCACAAGCCCTTTGGTAGTCAAACGACATTAGGAACCAGCAGAACTACACTAACACCATGCGGAAACCGCATATACAGCACTTATGGAGCAACATGGAGCAGCTACTTTTCCATATTTAGCAACTGTAGCAAGAAGCTCAAAGGGTGGCATAAGTTGGATACCACAGATGAAGACTGCGGAGGTACGCAAAATAAAGGTACTTTTTTAGTGAGAAAGAGTTGCGCTGTCGATGAACGAATCATCTTAAAAAAGAGAATTATTGTTCTGATGTAGTTGTTTTTCAATGACAACCCAACTGTTGTGTTCTGATCTGAACAGTTCGAGCGTTATTTGTTTCTACATGAGTTTTGTCGCCATTGAGCTTAAAGGTTGTGATTACTTGGCTCTAGATCATGACTGATACTCCTACTTTGCCACTTTACTTTATCCTTTGTTGAACTGTGGTTTCTAATTTTAACTACAGTATGCATTTCTTACAAATATTCAACATGAGGAAAATTCTAGATATTTTGGTGATGGAAATCCCTTCGGAAGAAGAGTTCCGAATGGGTGGTAAATACGATTATAAATAGTCCTGGTTTCTACCATATGCGTAAGTTAGTTCGCTTCGTTTATAGGTTTTCTTAGAGTCCAATTTCACCAAGAGGACGAACTAGAAAACAGCTTTTGATAGCGAATAAATATTGATTTGAGTTTCTTTCTAAAAGCAATTATTTGTTTCGTATTACTGCTACTGGCACGCCGAGGTACTAGAAGTAAGTAATACATGAAGTGAGAATAAAACACCAACAAGAATAAGCGTGGATGGTTTAGTGGTAAAATTGAACGTTGCCATCGTTCAGCCCCGGGTTCGATTCCCGGTCTACGCATTTTTTTTTGCTTCTACCTATAACCTCCTTCTATCTCTGCTTGTCAGGTTGTGGCCTGCAGTGACAAAAAGTAAGTTTCACAGATAGAGAGATAGATAAGTGAATGTATATTGCGGACAACAAATTTTACTCTAGCATTACAATATGTGGAGTTTAATTGGAGTTTTTCACGCGTCGCAAGAAATTTGTTGAAGAGGGAAAAGCTGCGCGGCGTAACAACCTCACACAAAAGAAAATCGGTGATTCACTTACTTCCCATGTGTGATGCTAATTTGTTTGCAGTGTCCAAAGGTGTACAGTCTTGTACAGTTGTTTATACTTCAGTATTAGAAGGAGCGATAGTTATTGGGTTGTAGATCAATGGAGAAAATTACTAGAGGGTTCGGCGAACACTCAGTCTGCTATTGTAGTAATCAGGAGTCCCGGGATTATGTTCAAAAATCCGACAACCTGTTACAGTAAGTCATTATATATTTGGTTATTGACGTAGGAGCTTTGAGCCTATTCTGGAATACATGGGTATAGAAAATACAACATAACACTCGCATAGTAGTTAATCAAGCTCTAGTTTCATGTAGACTAGAAGGCGTTCTTCATATCGCGCAACTTATCCATTATCTCTCCAGCAGTGTGATTTTTTCCATTGGTGGCTTTAACCACTTCAGGATCGCTCAATCTCATGAATGGATTGAATTTCAATTCATCTTGGAAAGTAAATAGACCAGTGGTATATTCCTTATCACTGACCGATTGCTTCAAATCGGTGAGCGGTGAATTGTTCTTCAAAACACTCTCGGCAAATTTGATATTACTCTTCGTGTATTCATGTCCGGGATAAATCACTGTGTCTTTATCGATATTCTCCGGTAAAATCTTGTTGAGGACACGGTCCATTTCTTCACCATTGCCTTCAAAGAAACGCCCACATCCAGCTGTGAAAAGAGTATCTCCTGAAAACAACGCTCTCTGTTTGGTCTTCTTATCAACCGCGTACCAGCAAATCGAGTCTCTTGTATGGCAAGGCGTATGAAGAGCAGTGATTTCAATATTTTCACCGAGTTTTAAAGTCTCTTTGTGCTGAGCAACATAAGTGACTTTAGGAGAATCTTTGCCGGCATACAATGGTATTTTCTCGGACGAAAGGGAATTGAGGAACTTCAAGATGTCAGAATTGCCTCCGGAGTGATCATGATGATGATGGGTGTTAACGACGGCAACAAATTTTAGTCCTTGCTGATCTATCGCAGATTTCAATACAGGTACTACTTCATCAGGTTCTGCGGGATCAATTATCCAGGAATTCTTGGTAGCATCGTCCGTGAGTATATAGGAGTAGTTATCTCCGTAACCCCATCTCATAGGAATGTATTGGATATGCATTTTTCTAACTGGCACAGAGAATAGCTTCTTCGCCTGTTGTTAGTAACCAATGAAATCAAAATGCTTACTAATAAACATTTGGTTAGAATACTTACAGTGAAAAGGTGATTATGTTGAGTAAGAGTCTTAATGTTGATCATTTGATATGAGCTTTGTCAGCCCGTCCAATTTGAGTTTCTTGACCAAAATAATCAATAGCTACATTCGTTTTAAAGGAGACGAATCAATGACATAATATTGATAATGATTGATTGAAATTACAATTTTTTTACAAAATTGACCAAGAAAGTTATGAGCGAGGGTGGGATATTTCCCCAGTTTTCGTTTTTCTCCTGCTTGCCAAAAGAGGGGCCAAAAGAAAATGGAAAGGGCACAGAAATACGGGGAGAAGGCTTCTTGAAGATCAAGAATATAAAAAAGGTAAGATATCTCCCTTGACTCGAATTTCACAGTAAGTGCTTTGTGACATGCAGGTTGCGAGATAATAATATAAACAAGTGGACAATTCTGCACTAAGATACTCAAATCGAAATAGATTTTCAAAATGCTCGAAACACTCCCACCTGAGATCATCGAGGAAATTTGCGGATTCCTATTGCAAAGAGATCTAGTTCAAGTTGCCCAAGTTTCTAGGCACATGTACAAAATCGCTTCTCATATTTTATACCGAAATATCATTATTACGGACTCATCTCCAATACAGCTGATACAGGGCACGAAATTTCTGTACAGGAATTATGGATCTGTGATAGTGGTGAGGCCCACAAGTACAAGGAATGAAACGAAATACAAAAAAACCCCAGCCAGTGACACAAATAATGGTGTACAGTTGATACTTCGCAGTCTCAGAAGCAACAGCTGTCTTAACTCACTAATAAACTCGTTTACCTGTGACATAAAGAACAATCTAACATCTGATATATGTGAGCTCTTAGGGTTTATTAGTGAGAAGTGTTCATACTTGAGATACGTGGAGTTTCCGGAAAGCTGGTTCACAAATATTTCCCTATTAATCAACTCAAAGATACGACATAAAAAGTATTTGGTAAACTTAACAATTCCGTGCTTCGACGAGAAGTTTAGTTCGACATTGCTTCAATACGAAAGTCTTAGGACTTTGAAAATTCTAAAGTCACCCACGAAGTCCAACTTTTGTTCGTCCCATCAGCAAATCGGTCAAGAGATATCAATTCCCGAGCTAATGATTTTGCAAAATTTGAGTTCTCTTGCAATTGAGGATCCAGTATATGTTCAGATGCTATCCAAAACCTGCCAGAGATACAAGGTGAAACTCTATAATCTTGCTACGTTCACATATAAAATTGATTGCCTCTCAGCGCCTGACCATAAGAAGTTTGACTTTTCCATTTTGGACAACTTCTTAGAATTTGCCAGTATTAAAAACTTTAAATTAGTAGTTTGGTATATCGAGGATATTGAAGTTTATGTCATAAACTTTTTGAAGCAAATTTCGGAGAATTTGGTCAACTTGAAGAACTTTGAGTTAAAAAGGAAAATTTTAGCTTACTCCCTTGAATCCCGGGACTTCAATGATAAGTACACACTAACAAACAGGCATTATCAGTTTCTATTTCAAAACAACAATTTTCAAAACTTGGAGATTTTACAGTTAAGTGGCAATTACGTCAATAAAAGCCACTTGTTGGACTTCAAGATCAATAGGCGGGATGAAATGAGGTTATTGTTCAAGCTAAATTTCCTTACAATATTCAAAACTTGCAGATCAAATTTGAAGGTTTTAATTATGGATGAGTTCATCAATTTGAAAAACAGTACAAAACTCATGAACTTCTTGAGGACATCATGCTCATGCAAACAGTGTGACTCAATAAGAGGAGACCTTGAGAGAATATCAAGTTTTGGCTATTCTGAGTTCTTCATCGACTCTTTTGACGAGGGGTTTGATGAAAATGTAGATTGCACACCATTTGATTTGATCAGCTACTGTCTTCTAAGACTAGGATCAAATTATATGAAGTATAGCTCTCTAGACGATCCATCGGCTCACTTTATACACTACAGATCTAGTGATACAACTACCGAACTTAGACGTGGGACGATCTGTGATAAATTGAACTACATAAAGAGCATGAATGGTCTTATTGATTTTCATAAACATTTTCACCACAAAGAGAAGTCATGGCTAATGAACAATGAGAGTTGCGGCTGTCAAGTTGATGAGAATTACAGGATGGTAATACATTTGATCAGTCATGCCATAAAGGACTTTTTGGAGATCTTCGTTGAAAATTTGTACAGCTTAGAGTTGATCATTTTGAATGGTATATTTTTTGAGGTCTATACCGACGAGCATCTGGGGGGCAGAAACGTTAGACTTTTATTCCGGCCATAGCTGGCTTCATTTACGGCCATCTTCATACATCCACGGCGAGGTGTTATGTTATGCATGAAAAAGGTTCTACATACAATAAAAAGAGGTATATCTTTTGAATAACAAAGACAATGCCAGCTATATACATATACAGAGCTTATAGGCTCGCCGCAGGATTCAAGGGAATAGCATAAGGATGAATAAATAAACAAAATAAGGATGAGTAAACGGATAAAAATTTTGAAACGTTAAAGTAGAGAATCCCATTTAGATTTAAATAAGAGCAGTGATCCTACAACTATAGATTGAAAATAATGCTCAAGCATGAGCAACCTCAACTTCTTCCTCATCATCTTTAACATCATGAATACCATTTCTTTCAACATCTTCTCTGGCCTTTATTTCAGCAATAACACGGTCGGTTTCCTTTCTTTTGTGTTTAGCAGAACCTTTGTTGTTGAACATAATATCCATATTTTCAAGGGAAAGGCCTCTAGTTTCAGGAAGGCAGAAATATGTGAAAAAGACAGAAACAAAAAGACAGAGAGCAAAAAATAGGAATGTGCCCCATTTGATATTAGCCATCATGTATGGGTTTGAATAAACAATAACGAATTGCATTAACCACTGTGTCATGACAGCGATGCACATACCGATATCTCTGGTTTGAGCGGACAAAATCTCGGAACAATATATGAAGGGAACTGCATTCCAAGAGAAAGCGTAGAAGAAAGCGAAAAGGTACACACAGACGATAGCAACATAAGCGCCTGCATCTTTTGGAACATCATGATCGAAAGAACCACTAACAGCAGAGTATATAGTCAAGTAGAGCATTGTCCCAATAGTTGGTATAGAGCCTACCATAATGGAGGGACGCCTGCCATATTTTTCGACACCAATCAAAATAGCAAAAAAGTTTGTTACAGCCTTCACAATACCAAAGATACCGGTAGCTAATAAGTCAACATTGTTTCCTTTAAAACCGATGCTTTCAAAAATATTAGGTGAGTAGTAGTTCAAAGCATTGATACCAGACAAATTTTGGAAAGTCATGACTCCTATGCATAACAAAACTCTGATTCTAATACCCGGGAGCCAGCACTCTTTGAGTCTATTAACGGTTTCTTCTTTCCAGCCATTGCCCATGTCCGGCTCATCAGCAAGTTGGCGCTCACAATTCGTAATCTCCCATTCAATGTACTCATTGTCAGGAGGTAAATGTCTAATATTGCAAAGAACTTTCAAGGCCTCTTCTTTTCTATTGTTTCTGATCAACCATCTCCAAGATTCAGGCTGAAAATACATACCTATGAGGAGAAGTCCACAAGGAACAAATTGCAAAGCAAAGGGAATATGCCATTGTTTATCAAGAGAGCTGCTGATATTTAGCTTAACACCGTAGTTGATCCAGAACGCAATCACGGTGAAACACTGGTATACAACCTCATAAGTACCCACCAAGCGTCCTCTACAAGCGGGGGGTGACCATTCAGCAATATAGAGGGGGACGATCATAGAAGTATTACCGGTGCCTAAACCAGTCAAGGCTCTGCCCGCATAAATAAGACCAACTCTTCCATCAGACGCTAGTTGAAGAATAACACCAATACCAAAAACACAACCGAATAGCAATAAGGTTCTCCTTCTACCTAAGTATGTGTTAAAGAAATAACCGATGAGAGCACCAAAGAAGCAACCAGCTTGGAAAGTGGAAACGATATTGGATTTCAAATTCGAAAGAGCATTACCTTTGACTTTGTCTAAACCGAACTTCTTTTTGAAAGAGGGTAAAGATAGCGTTCCGCCAATGAAACCAGTATCATACCCATAGCAAGCAGAGCCCATAGTAGCAGCTAAAGCCAAAATAAAAAGTCTTGCATTATAGACCTCCTTTGGAGCTGGATTATCTGAGCTATCATGGATTGTGAGGATACCCATTCTGAATCTATCTCCATAAAAACACAAAGTAAGCAGTATGAGGCTAACGAAGCATACAAAATCTAAGAATATCTGTTGCAGAAAGAGAGAGGAACAAAGAGTTGGTAAGCGAGAAGCTAACTGTATTCGTAGGCGTAGTGGAGAACATTGGGAATATTGAGATGTTTATATATAGTTTCTTCTATTGTATTTTGGACTACACGCATCATCGTATATAAGGAGATTCAGGTTATAATCAAAACTATGGAGAGCCACCAACGATGGATCATAATTAACGAAGACATAAAGATACAATTTAATGCTCAATTTGTTGCACACAGAAAAATTCCGTGTTATCTCATCGACAAATATTTTAGGGTTTTCTTCTATAGTGGGGTTTTCTTACTTTGAGAAGATAGGCTATTTCACTTTAATTAAAAGTGGTTAATAATGACAGAGCGGGTAGATAGTCATTCAAAGGGCCATCACAGAATAGTTTATAATAACAAAAATGTGCGGAGTTTATCATTAATTAAAGTTTTGGCACAACAAGACCAGTTTCCCATTTCCCTTTTCCAAAAAAGTCAAATCTATCGATGGATTCACATTTCTACATCAACCAACTTACGCATAAAGTCTATTGAGATCAAAGCTCTAGCGTATATTACAGTAAAAAGAAGAGAAATAAGCGCTCGAACTAGTAAGTGGAGTAGCCAGGTATCGGTTACGCTATTTTCATTGAAAATGCTTTTAGTGATATACACTCAATTGAAGAAGGGTTACCATGAAATTCAAGTTGATAACCTCAGTATTATTGAGATCCTGACAGTGGAGACAGTGGTAAAGGCTTGCGTGATATATGGAGGCATTGTCCTGTGTACATGTTGATAGCCATTTGCGATGTCTATCAATATTGAAGGTTGCTTGCGTTTATTAAGTTTTGCACAAAATGTGGAGTGCATGGAAGAAAAAAGCTTAATAAGGCATATTTTTGCAGGACTCGAAGTGTTCCAGTGTAGGTAGGTATTTCCATGCAATACGCAACTGTTTTGTTACAGCTCATTGGAAATGATTGGGTAAGTTAGTTTTTGGAGTGCACAACTCATCAAATAAGGACAAATGTATCAAAACAAATTAGAGCAGGTGTTCAAATTTTGAACGTTAAACTTGGAGAAGATAACATAACACCTAGTTGATGATTCTTTTTTGTGATCGCTCAAAATAGAAAGTACATCACAAAGGCAGTTTATTTATACACTGGGGAAGTAACGTCATGGGCATAGACGTAAGATTACTTGGCGCTCTGAAATCGAGAATATAGGGTTTGCACGCCAATTATCTCCCACCAATACCTTACAGCGACAGTAACCAGAGAAAGAGGTAACTCTTTCAGTTAGTCATGAAACAACATTCATAGTAAACCAAGCCAACGCCATGATGTCATTAGCACAGTTTACGGATACTATACTATTGAGCATTCTTGTTTACAGCGTATGTATACGTTCAAGTGTATATTATTGCCGTTTATAGCGCATAAATGACGGGTTTTATTAGTTTATTATACATTTTGATTTTTGAAGCTGGTGTACCATACAGGCACATGAAAACTGTGATTAAATTCAGATCATTCTATTCCGCATTCTCCACTTTACATATCCTACACCTGCGATACTTTTCGAAAGTGAATAGCCCTGCTCATTAAGCGATCATAGCTGATTTGACTTTGATGGCTTTGAAAACAAAATTACATCAAAATGTGGAATAAACAGTGCTTTATAGATCAGGCCAGTTTATAGCTTTTCACTAGTAATTCGACTTCTGAGAGTAGACACTCTCTATACGAGGTCATTCACGATTTCTACAAAGCCACTCAACTTCATAGAAAAGAATAACAACGCCTTCTTCGTTGATACTCAAGTTTTTCGTTAAATTCCATAAGTATTGCGAACTTTCACTCTCTCTTAATTGCTATAGAGTAGTCAATACAGCCTTTCAGTGAGAAAAGGAAGAACAAATTAGTCAATGACAGCTGAGATGTGAAACAAATAGTTGAAATGCTATACAAAAAAGCCAGCAAGAAAGTAGAAGTATGTCGCATTTGAAGTCATCCTGCAGCACAACTACCGAGAAACTATATTAGGAGAGAATATAGAAGACTGAAAATAAGTAGCGCAAGACCTTTCTTGTTACTGAAATTATATAACTTTTCAGATTTCCTCTTAATTTCACTGTCTCAGTCGCACTTTATTACTCTATTGTCTTTGCTACTGCAAAATACACCTTTCCTTAAAACTTCTATCTTACTCTTTTACCGTACCACAACAGCTTTTGAGAATCCTTTTGTTGAAAATGGTTAGCGCTCCTCCTACTCCTGGAATTTATACACCTACTATCACTTTCTTCAAAAAGGACGGTTTCACCTTGGATATAAATACTCAAATCAAGCACGCTCAATATTTGTATGACAATGGCATCAAAGGATTGGTGTTGTTTGGCTCTACTGGTGAGAATGCCCATTTGACCCAAAAGGAAAGAGTCTCAACAGTTAAGGCAATCCACAGCGCCATTCCAGAGCTAACTCTCATCAGCGGTATTTCTCACAACTGTCTTGCAGATGCTTTAGAGGAGGTCGAGCTTGTCAAGGCTGCTGGTGCCTCGTTTACATTGACTTTGTGTTCCAGTTATTACGGTACTGGTATTTATCAGCAAGGAATTCTCAATTGGTATGAAAAGTTTGCGGACGGGTCCACCTTGCCAGTCTTGATTTATGTGTACCCTGGAGTTACAAATGGATTACAGATAAGCCTTTCCACCATCAAAACATTGTCAGCGCATCCGAATATTGTTGGCACTAAGTTCTCCTACAATGACGTCGCTGATTATACTATTGTTGCCGGTGATCCGGAAATAGCGTCTAACAATTTTTCTTTCTTTTCAGGTTTGGGTCAGTTATTGTCCACAGTTTTGCTTATAGGGGGCAAGGGTGTCATTGATGGGCTAAGTAATGCTACTCCAAAGGTTTATGTAAAAATCTTTCAATTGACTCAGGAAGGCAAGTACAAGGAAGCCACCGCTTTGCAGCACAAAATCACCAAGGTCGAGTGCTTGTTGGCGCCTGATGTCATTGTAAACATCAAAAAGGCTGTTCATGCTCATACCGGCTTGGGTGAATATCTTTTGGGAAGATCTCCTTTGAATTGTGATTCTCCGAGAGAAAAGTCTGAGCCATTTTTAACCGCTTTTGAAGGTCTATCCAAATTTGAGAAGTCCTTATAACTAGCCCAGTTGGTACTCTTTATTCTGGTGCATAAAGGAATATATCATTCCGATAATTCAAGAAGATGGGTAGATATCAGATGTCTTGGTTCAACAATCTTACCTACTGTATTATCTCTATCACGCGTTTTTTCTAAAATTGTGATCAGAATAGTACAGCTAAAGGCCCTAACACATTGACCCGGAGTAGTATCAAGCGATTTCATTTCCTTTTCTATCAGATGATTCGTAGTCACCATATCGTAAGCTGCCAGAAAGTCATCGAGAGCGAGCGTAAGTTATGTTGACAATTTATTGACAAGCTTGAAAGGGTTGTGAGCGATGTCATACGTCTCTCGGCATTTTTCACTTTTTTTCATCGCATGACCTTTTTTGAATATTCGTAACGCAGCAGGTATTTTGCCCCGGTGATCTCTACATTAATGACAGACTATTAATATACAGGAGATCCTCTCGAGTACCCAATACTATAAACTTGACAAATTAATCAAACCAAATGATAAGACTATATCTCAAAAATAGCTGCTCTACTGCCACAAATCACGCAAGACATGCTGGATGTGTATTTTCCCCTAGAGTTGCTTTGAGCAGTCGCTACTACCATAGCAGCGACCACATCAATTCTGATGATATGTCGAGACTCAAGTCCACGCAGAAAATCAAGGAACAGATACTCAATATTGCCGTTAAGGAAGGGATCAAGAAATATGGTGTCTCCAAGAACTCCCTTTACTACTCCATTGACGAGTTCTTGACTTCAGAATTACCTCTTGTGAACAAATCCGTGAACTTGTCAGTGTTATTCAATAATGACTCGGAGACAGAGCTAGTTAGCTACTACCTAACCCAGGCAAGATTGGAGACTGCCTCTTTTGCTGATTCTTTGGCCAAGCAGGAAGAGAAAGCCTCCGATGTAACCAGAATGAGAGAGTTGATTGGTAACCGGTTGCGGTACAATATCACACAATTGGGAAGTAACAATCATGAGGTCCAAAAAAATCTTAAAAAGATTCTTGCCAATTTGGTGTTGCCCTCGAACGTGGTCAATTCTTCGTTGAGTCAGCTATATCAGCTCTCGGACGATATTTTGTACTATAGTGGCGATCAGTCACATAGTTTCGATTGGTATGAGAAAAGATTCAAGATTGCTATGATTTATGTTAAATGTGAGCTTTTCATGTTAACAGATGACTCGAAGGACTTCAACAAGACCTTCAAGTTTCTTGACGACCAACTACAAATATATGACTCTGTCAACAACATTGTTGCGGCAGTCAGTGAATGGTCTCTCTTTAACGCCTTTTCCTTGATAAATTTGATCAAAAGCCAACTTGCTAGAAGTTGAAGACAACAATGTATATAATTAACTGTTATTTGAATGCAAAGAGTTTCATTTCGGCCTGCTTATTGAATGTGCCTTTAAGGTAGCTAAATACATCTGAATTTTTCTGTTAGCTCATTTGCAGCAACCCCTTAGCTATTTTTTAGAAACTTAATTTAGTTCATGGGGATCATTAACTGAACTCTAGAAGACTACAGTGGGGTGGGATATCAGTGTTTAACATCTTTTCCAATTAATCAGATGTTGAGTGAAAAACAGCATTTTGCATCTTATTTCGAGTGCGAAAAAAACCGGATGTCGATCTGAAGAAAAAAAAAGAATTAAAAACTAAGAACAACGTAACGCATTTCAGCGTCTTTTTACTTTTGATATATATCATGGTATGATCCGGTCCACCACTGATTAAAACATATAATAACTAAGGGATATTCTCGATTAACGTTTCCAAGATGTTCAGAACGTATCTCGCTAAAAGTACCTTAAATTCGAGAAGAATGCTCTTGAAAGAAAGCAGCCTTTTGATGAAGTCAAGCGGTGCAAATAGCTTGTTGATCAAACAAGCGTCGTCGAAGAGATTCAACTCTAGCTCTGGATCTTCCTCAAAAGGTGCAAGTGGTGGGAACAAACTCAAAATACTTCTTTTGTTAGCTGCATTGGCTGGAGGATCGTCGTTTGTTGCGGCAAACTACCAGAAGGACCCACCTTTGCCAGCTATAGAGCCACGAAAACAGTCACTTTTCAAGCCTGGTGAAATTTCAGTGATATTTGTTCTTGGGGGCCCAGGGTCTGGAAAAGGAACTCAATGTGCAAAGTTGGTCAAAGAGTTCAATTTCGTTCACTTGTCCGCTGGTGACTTGTTGCGCGCAGAGCAAAAAAGACCAGACTCTCAGTATGGTCAGTTGATCGCTCAATACATCCGCGAAGGCCAAATTGTTCCGCAGGAAATCACTCTTAAATTATTGGAGAATGCCATCAAAGAGAAATATGACAACGATCATAGTACCCGCTTTTTAATTGACGGATTTCCGAGAAAAATGGACCAGGCTTTGTCTTTTGAAAGTCAAATCAGTGAAAGCGCTTTCTCATTATTCTTTGAGTGCCCTGAAACAGTGATGTTAGAACGTATTTTAGAGCGCGGAAAGACCAGCGGCAGAGCCGACGATAATGTCGAGAGTTTGAAGAAGAGATTCAGAGTTTTTCATGAGACTTGCATGCCTGTTGTTGACTACTTTGAAAAACAGGGAAAAGTGGTAAAGTTGAACTGCAACAAGTCGGTGGATCAAGTTTACAAGGAGGTCAAGGCAGCATTGGCACAAAAAAATATCGTTTGATAGTACCGTTTTTACATAGTTCTACACAGCAAATTAATCAAAGTCTTGCCTGAACTATAATATACTACGTATCCATTGAATAGACATTGCATTAAAGTAAGCACCATATCAAGATGGGACGAATATCTTGACTGGAAAAATCTAAAGAAAAACCCTAACAAAAATCCATGAAAAAAAATCATCATAGATGTTTAAAGCATAAAGGGAAAATTGAAACTTCACGAAAATTTTTCCCATGTGCTCACAACTGATTAATGACGAGATGATTTACAGCTCAAAATCAAACAATTGAAGCAGCTAGATACCATGATATCCAGGTTGAACTGTTTTTGCAGTCTCCATCCTTTGAAAGATGGAGGTTTCATGACATCAGTGATAACGTCTCGATCATTTCATGGAACTAGAATAAAAAGGCAGCAACCGAGATATGACATCGATGAGGACGAATTACCAGTACCAAAATCTTCAGCATATGGTAACAAGGAGGACGCCAAGAATGAAATCGTATACGTTCGGAAGCCAAAATCAATAATTTCAACCCCGCTTCCACTGAACTTTCGATTAGGATACTATCCGATATACACTGCGACCACTGCGACTTCTTATATATCGCTCATAAAACGAATTGTGTTGAGTGGATCAATGTTGGGAGTGTATGTGGGTCACTTGATTAATTCGTCACTGATTTTCGGTGCAGAAAGTTCACCTTCCATTGCGCTTACAGTGGCAGTACTACTGGTTCTTCCTGTGCCCGTGACACAATACTGCACCAAAGATTTTGTTTCAAGAATTTATCGTTTGTATGACAAAAACGAGCCGAAGCAGACTTATGAAAATCTCACACGGGACGAGACATTGGTGATGTCCAAGGTGTCATTTGGTGGAAAGAGACTCTATAACGAGGTGGTCAAGGTAAACAACTTGCGCATAACTTCAAGATTCGCCGGAAAGGCGAAATTTTGGGTTCACACTGACGATGCCACTAATATAAAAAAGTACTACTATATCACGGATGACATAGGAGGAATCAAAATGGATCGTCTTTGGGGTATAGTAGAAAAGAACTCAGGTTTAAATAATGGTAGATAAATGATTTATGTAAATACATTACCAGGCAGCAACTCGGCATTAGTATATAGTATCAACTGGTCCTCATTTCCTCAAAAGCGATGTACGTGTACGCGGCAAGAAAGGCGATAACATACTATGTAAATGTTTGTGTATGAACTGTATGATGTACGGATGTGCATGTTGGTGTACGGATGATTTCTTATCTCTTATTTATTCACATAGTAGATCGTCTCGCAAGATGACTCTTTTCAGAATTTTCAACATCGGTTTTTGATGTATAGTGACTTCATACCTCGATATTTTAACGATTTCATGAACTGAAAGAGAAATCCTGAAAGCGAATCAGAACGAAAGGAGCTAGAGAAATGAAGGTCCAATTCACTAGACTTTTCGCAAGACTTAATTCCACAGCTGCAGCTGCTGGCACCAAATGGGCCAAGTATGTGCCAGAAACTGGGGTTTATCCTAAAGGCTATCAAGTGGGGGCAGTGCATTGTGGAATCAAGAAGAAGGAGGGTGTTCCAGATTTGTCTCTTATCATCAGCGAAACGGCATGTAGTGCTTCTGCTGTGTTTACCACCAACAAATTCAAAGCGGCCCCAGTGATTTTGTCCAAAGAGATTCTTGCATCCAATCATGGAGAGAATATTCACTCTATCATCATCAATAGTGGATGTGCTAACGCTGTTACAGGTACTCAAGGATTGCAGGACGCAGCCACTATTGTAGATTTTACAGACGCGTCTTTGGATATTTCCAAGACAGTGGACAGATCCACCTTGATCATGTCTACTGGAGTCATTGGACAGCTTCTTCCTTTGGACAAAATCAAGGCGGGAATCACTAAATTAGCTACTGAAAGAAAGACGTTATTAGGCGATGACCACAGTCATTGGTTACAATGTGCAAAAGGTATCATGACCACCGATACTTTTCCTAAACTTGTCTCCAAGTCTTTTATAATTGACAATGTCGAGTATCGTTTGGCTGGGTTGGCAAAAGGTGCAGGTATGATCTGCCCAAACATGGCCACTTTGTTAGGATATTTTGTCACAGATGCTCCAATAACTCCAAGGGCTTTGCAGAAGATCTTGCAACACGCTGTTGACCGCTCTTTCAACTGTATTTCTGTGGATGGCGACATGTCCACCAACGACACGATTGCTGCTTTGGCCAATGGTACTGCTGGCGGGGAATTGATCGATTTGCCTGACGAAAAGAACTCTGATCCTTCAATTTCCGCAAGATTTGCGGCAATTCAGAAAGAGGTCACACAATTTGCTCAAACCTTGTCTCAGCTTGTTGTCAGAGATGGCGAGGGTGCTACCAAATTTGTAACCATCAATGTTAAGGATTGCAGCAACTACGAGACTGCCAAAAAGATTGCCTCTTCGATTGCTAATTCCTCTTTGGTCAAAACAGCCTTGTACGGTAAAGACGCAAACTGGGGAAGAATCTTGTGTGCAATTGGTTATGCCAAGCTTGATGGAGAAGGTGCTAATGACGTTGTGCCTTCAAAAACCTCTGTAAGTTTTATTCCTAGCGACGGCTCGGAGCCTTTGAGATTGCTTGTAAATGGCGAGCCTCAAAATGTTGACGAAGAACGAGCTAGCGAAATCTTACAGTCTGAAGATCTTGAAATTTTGGTGGATATCGGAACAGGTAAGGGTGCGGATGCCTCATTTTGGACTTGTGATTTGTCTCATGAATATGTGACGATCAACGGTGACTACAGATCGTGAGTCACAGCAGCAGGATCAATAAAAGGAACATAACTCCAAATGAATTTGTTTTTCAGTACCTTCAAGTAAAGTCGGCAGTGTTTGTATGCTTTTCTTAATTGATGTTTATTTACATTGGATAGCGTAGTGCTTTAATGGCTAGTTGAAGACGTGTATTTCCATCCGGGTCACATGCGTCACTATCGGTGCATATAATGAAAAAGGGACATTAAATCAGCGCTTCTTTATTCTTGGACGAAAAAACCAACTAGAGAAAAAGTCCCGAAAATTTTTTTCTTTCACTATTGGTTGCAGGAGCTTCGATATATGAGGTTCGATTACTTCGATCACTTTGACATCGCAGCTAAGTATAGACGGGACGGGAACATAAGAAAAGCAGTACGAGATGTTCGGAAGTATATGCAGGGGGATATTAGGAACTGGTTTCCTTTTGTCGAGAAACTCTGCCTCATTGATGTTTAAATCGAATAACGCAGTCTCCAAGAGATTGATGTCCAGCACCATTTCAATAAAGCCAGCAACAGCATCAATGGAAATAATGCCTTTGGGCGGACTTTTGCAACAGGTAATACCAAAACCTGCTATAAAAGAGGGTAGTGTGTCTATATTTGAGGAGATTCAGGCCGATTCGGTGTTGAGAAAGAGAAGATTGAAAATGAAAAAACACAAATTGAGAAAGAGAAGAAAGGCCCAGAGAGCAATGAAAAAGAAGTTGGGCAAATGATTTCTGTTAGTGGAGCTGCTTTTAATCATTGAAATTTGTCAGCACGCCTGAAGTGTTCTCCTGTACAGTTTTGAATGGATATCCGAAGAACCAAACAGAGCACCGCAATAAAACTCGTCCATCGTCATGCATGATACCATTGTCAAACCCTTGTATATACCATGCGCAATGAAATATACGACTGTAGATGATAGTCTGCAAATGCTCAATAAGATAATACCGGTAGACATGCAGCCCAGACGGTAGGGAGTGGGGAAAGCATAAAGCGCACGCTCGATATTGCCAGGGATGAAAATATCAAATAGTAAATCAAAGGTGAAACGGTATTCTTTCAAGCATTTGCTCTATAGTACTCTACATATAATTCTGGGCCAAGTGAATTCCGACTGAAATATACAAAAATGGACTCTGATACAGACTTCAAGCTTCAAACTTTGGCACGTTTGTTTCAAATATCTTCTTTTGAAGACAACACCAAAATAACCAAAAATACCCTCAAGTTGGTCAACGAGTATTTGAAGATATTTACAGCCGAGGCTATATTGAGATCCAAGAAATACCACGAACTGAAAAGCGAGAAGTCTCAGATTTCTCTGGAAGTAGACCCACTTACTTCTTTGGATGTGGAAGATTTAGAAGCAGTTCTGGGGATGCTCATATTGGACTTTTGAACTGGCTGGTTTTGTCACAAGCTTTTCAAGCCAGTTACGACTACGAAGATATTCAAAAGACGAGAAAAGCGTGCTTTCAAAGCTTGAAGTGTATATTTTGTAAGTTGTCTACTTAAAGGCTCGTTTGATTTTGCGCAAAATTCCTTCGCTGCCGTTTTTGGACTGCGAGTGTTGTTGATTTTGCGTCTCTTGGACATTATGGATTCTATTACCAAACCCACCCCTCCCGATGCTTCGAGATGGAGCTAAAGGTGATGCAAGGTCAAGCTCAGAAACTTCCTGAGCTTCATTAGCACTGAGGGTATGAGCGAGCTCTGGCTGCTCCTCCCCCGAAGGCTTATTATCCTTGATATTGCCGTATCCTCCCCTCGATATTGAAAATTTCTTCTGACTAGAAGGCACCTTGTTACTGGAATGAGAAGCCACAGGGTCCAATTTTGGGGAAGGCCGCTCATCTGTGGCGAATATATTGCCACCACCACCTCTGCCCACAGAGGTGTAGTGCTTGACTGCGCCGTTTGAGGTTTTTGGTTCTAATTCTGGCGAGTGTGCCATTTTTAGGGGTTTATTGAATTTTGTCTGATTTTTCTCAAAATTCAAATTTATGTGTAGCAAGTTTCCTTTACTCGATCCAATGATTACAGATAGCAGTGTCGACCTATTAGATAATTGATCAAAAAGAAAGAACAACGAGGGCTCCATTGGAGAATATATAACAAAGTGAGCACGAAGACAAATGAATTTTTTTTTTGTTTTGCTATTTTTCCCATGGCTTTTCTTTCTCTGTTTAAAGTAATTAGGATGACCCCAGAAAAAACCACAAACATAAACAAATCTGTCAAATGAAAAGGAGACCGCGCCGAGTGTCGCGCAATTTGCTTGCATAAAAACCCTCTATCAAGTTGTTTATACAAGCATAGTATGAGTTTTCGTGAAGAGCCTCGCTAATTTGAGACAGCGACGCAATTTTAATTCGGATTGCGACATCCCCACTATGCCGATCTCCACGTGACATCTTCAATGAATACGTGGGGCTACAAATCACACCCTGCTACAGGGTGAAAGTCAGGAGATAGAACACAAAAAGCTCTTGAATTTAAAGTACAGAAAGAATGAGTGTGCTAATTTTCTCTAAAGAATGTCTGTGCGGGGCAAAGTACATTACTATAGGGGTGAATTTGGTGATATTAATAGTGCAGACTAAAGCATCACGAGTCCAACACCACTTCCTTTTTCAGGGGTCAATTCTTTTGTCTCTGGATCAATGCCTCCATCGACTGGAGCAGCTCTCCAGTTGAACACGTAATAGTTCAAGTATCCATCACCCAATCCAAATTTCAAGTCATCCAAAAACAAAGTGTTGTCCTGAGAGGATACGGCATTGAACACATCAATATTCATTCTCTTGGCAATGATCAACGCGTCATTCATGAGTTTTTGGAGCCTTGCTTTGAGTAATTGCTGCGACACCGAGTCATGTCTTGATTTGCCAATGCCAATTTCACAAGCATAGTAGAACATATATGCGATATTCAACTTATTATGTAGTGGATTTCCAATAATACTGAATGGGAGCAAGTAGAAAGAAAAAAAGTCAGTGATTTTCCCGCTTGAAGGATTTTCAACCACGTAGGTGAAAATAACTTGTTTGTCTTCTGCTAGACTTTGGTCACCCAAAATCCAGTGTTTCAATTCCTCTTTGGTGAAAATCTGGATGACGTCATACCTTTTGTGGTATTGAGTGTAAAGGTCAAAAATCGCGTCGGTATCCTGGGCTGTGGCCTTTCGCAAACCCTTAACCTTGGTTTCATTTGGCAACTCGTACTGTCTGATCATGTCTTGGATGGTTCTATTTGGTGGCACATATGAAAAGCCAGACTCCTGTAATTTGAGCCAGTTCAAGGGTCTGTGAGTGTAACGGCATGTGGTCATAGGACTAGGTAATATAACTCCGGCTGTATACAATGCTTGCCATATATTTTCACGGTTGACCCTTCTTGTTATTTCTTTGATTAGCACTGGTGCCAATCGTTTGGCCCGAAGTTTTTTATGGACGCATAGAAAGTTGATTTCTACGGAGTTGATGATCTTTCCATGTAAGCTCAATGTCAAGGGAACTGCAGATATGAATGCCACAAGTCTGTTGGTTGATTTGACTTTGACCCCAACATTCCATTGCTTCTTCCAACCCGGAGGTTTCAAAGCCCAATTGAAGAACTCTGGTGGATAATCGAATCTGAAGGTTTCTCCTGAATCTTCCACGTAATTTTCGTGAAGGAGCTTATACACTTCGTCTAAATCCTCACCTCTCTCATCGATCCTCATGTCTACCCACTCAAAATCCTTCAACAATGGGAACGGCTTATCTCTAATTTCGGCAGGCGTTTTAGCTGCGTCTATCGGACCTTCCTTTTCGCCGGAAATCTTCTCATCAAACAGTGGCACTGGCTGAGTTTTCCAAAACTTGTAGTCGTCCATCTTTTTATGCTGTTCATTTCTAGCACTTTCGCTGTCATCCATGGATAATAGTTCTAACAAACTCTGTATTGTTTTGGAGCCTTGGCCTTTTTCTGCAGGCTTCTCTCTCTCATTATTCTTCTTTTCAGACATCTTTGCTGATATTTTTTGCTTGGATACCCAATAATATGACACTTTCTAAGTGCTATTTTGGCCACTTGATCCGTTAAAAATTTTCTTCTTCTGTTTTTCATGCTGCTTAATCTGAAAGTAGTGAATGTGAGAATCCGTCAATGTGACTTTGTAACCTAAATCACGTGATCTAGGATATCTTTTTGACACTACGTGAACGTTACGTACAGATGGATAGCAAAAAAGTCGATGTAATTCTAGAAATGGAATCTCATATAGTTCGCGAATGTAAGCGGTTGTAGATGGATTAAAAAGTTAAGGTGCAAAGCGATAGAAAATTCAAGTACGGTTTACAAATTGGTCGCTAGCACTGTCGCTCTTGGCGTAACCAGTTCACGATCTTCCTTTAACCGTTAAACATGCAGATGCATAAGCTACGCATTATCTGTATTCGGGATATAAACACAAGAACGAATATTGAATGACATTGGATAGCAGCCGCTCCGTCTTACATAATATTGCAAAAAGCATATAATAATCGCTTAAACTTTGAGTGGTAACGAAAGCGAACCTCCGGCTAAAGATACGTAAAAAGTTCATAAACAAAATCAACACTTATCATGTAGCTATAACCTCCTGCTTCAACTCCGTTGTAACTAGCAGCAGGTAACATTCAAAATATGTGCCGATGCTTCACCATGTGGAGTATTTAGCGAAATCCAGTTCTGGGGTCCTCATTCTTCATATGGACCATCAGAAGCAATTTCTTCTAGTAAGAATTGCGCCAAAGATAACCTAGGAGCAACATATTTGGCCAGTGACAAGTTGCTGGGTAACGTTTTAAGCGAAAGTGTTTCTAACTGGTCTGCATCATTCAGAATTTTATCTCGCAATTTACCTAAAAGCTGATTTTCAAACTCAAAAATTTGGGTGATGAGACGAGATTGGGGGAATAATGAGTGCATTTTTCTCATATTATTAATCCTAACTTGCATAGCGTAGTCAAAGCACTTGAAGAAAGGGGTATTGCGGGATTCAAATAAAGATATATCTTCTATTGAGTCTGGGTAAAACGTGTCACCCCCTGAACAACATGCAACCGCTAGATTAGAAATTGCGCTCAGATCCATTTCACGGAACGATTCATTTTGGACAATATATGAGACCATAGAAGCCACAATATCTCGTATGTCCGTGACTGACAGGTCTTCAAATATCGAGCTATGCAAATTTCTTACCCATTTTGAGTCAAAGTGAAAATCCAAGGAAGGATTGAATATTCTGTTTGACTCACTTTGGTTAAAATATATACCCGTGATTTCTTTCTCTTTATTAAAAATCAATGGAAAGTTCGCAACATATCCTAGCCATCGACACATTCTGTCGAACTTGTCAAAGGGTAGTTTCACCTCCCGATCCTTAAAGTTGTCGAGAATCCCACCATGAAACGACAATTCATGACTGGCGGCACTCTTGGGAATAAAGCCGTAACAATTGATGAAGTGAGACACGTTTTCCGGTGAATCGTCGTATTTTATCAAAATCTCAAACATATTTGGCACATCTGACTTAGTCGAAGATTTTTGGGTGAGCTTTAATAAGATATCGTTGTTCGTGCGATCAACATCGAAATAGCTGTTACTTGAATCAAAATCGTGATTGGCAAAATCCAATATGGGCACCAATTTATGATCAACTTGAAAATCCTGATCATCTCCATCTTTAACGGAAACAGGAATTCCGAGGCTCCTTGACTTTTGCGCTGCAATTGCATGATGATAACTTTTCAAGTCCAAGAGACTTTCCAACCACAGTTGTGATAGGGTAGAGTCGTTTCTATCGCCACTTGCGATGACTGAATTAAAAAGGTCTAGAAGCTTTGAGTACTTGATCTCTCTTTGATGGAAAATACTTTTGATGTTCAAGCCCATGGTGCTGGTTTCGCCAATCAATCGCAAAAGCTCGTGCTCGTTGGGGTCGTAAAAATTGTCAAATGTTTCTATCTCTGTGGCTAGCAAAATCTGCAAATACCAGTCAAACTTTTCCGCAAAAGGCAGAGTTTCAAGGTACTCCCTCAAAATGGAGGCTATCTTGCGCTTTTCGTCATCTTTCTCACTCTGGGTCCCAACAAGAACAATGTCTAGCCAAAATTTTCGGTAATTGCGGCACAATATCAACAAGTGGAGCCAATGAAGAAGAAGGGATGCCTCGGAGGCATCAAAAGTGGAGTCCTGGGACAACGCAAGGAAAGAGTCTGCCATCAAATCTGCCTCAAAAAAAAATCGATAATCGAACGTGCTGTTTATTTTATCTGATATTTGAGGATCACTGGCAACAAGCTTGTCTTTGTGGCTTTTCGCGAGCTCCAAGCACAGCATACAACTGTCCAAACTGATGGTGCTTGAAGCAGGAATTCGAAGCAACTCAATATCATTCTCTAAAGCTTGGCTGATGTCTGTGTAGGTGAAGAACAACCCCAACCCCCCATAGGCTGTGCTAGCAAGCTGTAGATCTGGATGAATTACAATTTTAGAAGAATCCACATGCTCTAGCAACTGCTCCGGAGAATCAAACGAAAAACGCTTACTGATGGCGTTGTCGATGAAAACCATTTCCTATACCGCTGTTTGTAGATCAAGCAATCGGAAGTCTTACATTCAGGTCTGTGGTTTTAATAATTTAACTCTAGCGAGGAAAAAAAAAATTCTAGTCCAAACTCACACTAGCCTTCGCCGAAGAGCCTAATTCCGGACCGCTTTCCTAATGCTAACACTGCAGTATATAATTTTCACGGAAATGGTTCCGGTGAATGTCTCCATCAGGCAAAAATCATGAAAATTTTTTCCATCTGCCCCTAAAGAGGGCAAGAAAGGCAAGCAAATTGACATTCTTACCATTTCACCGGCGTGCAGATTGTAGCTGCTTATCTCCTTTCGCGGAAGGATTTAAGCCATGGTTGAAAAATATGACAAACCTTAGGTTTGTACCATTGACTTTACCCAAGAAACAAGCCGAAATATAGGACACCGGAATAATGAGTACTTTGAGTCATCGTCAGCTAGATAAACCCTAACTCTAAGCGGGGATTGAATCACGTTGTGTGAGAGCGTTTGGTGATACTTTTGGTGTTTCCAGTGCGTTGGATCTTCTCGCTTCATCGAAAAAACAAGGCAGACCGCTGGTAGTTGATGGCGAAAAGATGACTAGAAAGTTTTTTATCATTACCTCTTTCTGCTGCTCCGGTTCAGGCGCGGTGACCAACCTGCATCAGTCTGCAGCGGAGAAATTGATTTTATCTAGGACTATGACTCTTGATGGCTTTCTGCGATAGAGGTTCTGT
The DNA here is from genome assembly GCA_030564765.1 of Saccharomycopsis sp. NRRL Y-5750. NCBI lineage: Eukaryota > Fungi > Ascomycota > Saccharomycetes > Ascoideales > Saccharomycopsidaceae > Saccharomycopsis > Saccharomycopsis sp. NRRL Y-5750. Next base: position 174,652 of record JAKTZD010000010.1, on the reverse strand, counting down.
ATACTAGCTCAATATAAATAGGCATGGATATACCTACAATTCTGCCAGAGACGATTATACTGGAATCAAAAATCTAACAGACACAACAAGCACTCGATCTCAACAATCTTTTCAAGTTGCACTTTTGCAAACTTCATCTCAATATAGAATTCACAAATTACAATGTCTCAACCGATAAATAGTTCTATTAGCGAAAAGCAGCCAGAAGATATCACTTCGTCTCACGACAGTGAAAAACAGGCACAAGAATCGCAGTTTTTGACCCAGCATGAGAAGGATGCAAAGGTGGATGCCCTTGCTGAACATTATGGCATAGATCAAAGAAAGTTAATGTGGAAAATTGACATGTGTGTTGTTCCACCTTTGGCATTGCTTTATTTCCTCAGTTTCCTCGACCGGGTCAACATTTCCAACGCTAAGGTGTACGGTATGCCAGCGGCGCTCAATTTGAAAGGTAACCAGTTCAACACAGCTTTGACCTTGTTTTTTGTCCCTTATGTGTTTTTCGAGGTTTTCTCCAATTACGCATTAAAATATATCAAACCCCACATATGGTTGAGTGCTTGCATTTTATGTTTTGGTTCCATATCCATCGGGATGGGGTTTTCAAAGAACTTTGGAGATCTAGCTGCTTGTCGTTTTCTACTTGGAATCTTTGAAAGTGGTTCTTTCCCAGCCATTTTCTATATTTTGGCGAACTTTTACGCCAAAGCCGAGTCTCAGCGGCGATTCTCCGCTTTCTTCTCGTGTACTTGTTTAGCGGGTGCATCCGGAGGAGCTATTGCTTACAGAATCAAGGATTTGAATGGTAGATATGGGATTGAGAGCTGGCAATGGATTTTCATTGTCGAAGGTGCTTTTACTGCCGGATTGGCCTTCGTTCTTTTCTTTATCGTCCCTGACTTCCCCGAAGAGTGTCGTTTCTTGAACGCCACCGAGAAGAAGTTCTTGAAAGAAAAGTTGGCTATTCACAACGGTGATTCTGGGTTTGAATACAACTATTCCTTGAAGGAAGTCGCCGGCTGTTTCAAGGACCCTATTGTCTGGTGTTCTGCTTTGGCCTATTTCGGACTCATTATTCCTTCTTATGGTTACGCTTATTTTGCTACCTCAATCATCAAAGTTATGGGTTACACAGGTGAAGTTGCCAACCAAAGATCCGTTTATCCATGGTTAGTGGCGTTTGGGTGGAGTATCATGATTGCTTTTGTTTCGGACAAACTTAGAGTCAGATTGCCATTCGCATTGCTCAACACTTGTATTGCAATTATTGGCCTAGCGATTGTTCTTGGCTGCAAGAACAACATCAATGCTAGATATGGAGGTTGTTTCTTGAGTGTCATGGGTCTTTACTCGGCAATGCCTTCGTTAGTCTGCTGGAGTTCTTTGAACTACGGAGGTCATTTGAGAAAATCTGTTGGTACTGCATGGCAAATCGGGTTTGGTAATATTGGGGGTATAATATCAACTTACATATTTTTGGCTGAAGACGCCCCTAGATACATCAAAGGGTTGGCCATCAGTATTGCATTTTGCGTTTTCGCCATGGCCAGCATGGGTGCTCTCTTTGGACTTTACTTTGTCGGTAACAAACAAAAGACTCTGTTGACTTACCAGGAGAAGTATGACAGCTTGACTCCAAGAGAGAAAGCTCTCGCTGGTGACAAAAACCCATACATCAAGTACTTGTATTGAGTCTCCAACTGTCATATTCAACGCCTTCATTACCTCGCCTTTCACTTATTTTTTTACATGCCTTCATCTTTATATTTTCATCTACTTTAATGATGTATTGCTCTAATGACCATCTGCTTGTTTTAATCTTTAATAGATCTTATCGCATAAGGTATACATTTCATGGCCGCATTGTACATGTAGCATGTTTGAAAACCGATCAAAGCTCGTGTGATTTGTCTACATGTAAACCTTACAATAAGTTGTGCAAAATTAAATTATTTTTGAGTTATCTTCAAGTTAAAGTTTATGCTTTTATTTCCAGTAAAGATTAAGCTCATTCAGAATCAGAATCCAAATATTGTGCATAATCTTCTGCTGATGCGAAGATAGGTAAATCCTTCATCTTTTGTTTCTTGTTCTTCTTTTGGGCGGCACTCTTCGATCTCTTCTTAGTGCCCTTGTCAGCGATATCAATTTCCTCGTCACTCGACAATTCGTCTTCGTCGTCTTGTTTGAAGAGCTTTGTGGTTTCTTCCACATCCTCATCATCAAATCCAGCGAAATCATCATCTTCGCCATCCCCGCTGACATTTTCTTCATCATCTTCAGATATCTCGTCTTTGAGGGCTTTAACAAGTTCGCTGTCGTCATCATTATCGCTGTCAGACCCTGATACTTCGAGTTCTTTTTCAGCGTCCTCGTCGTCAATCTCAGAGAAATCGTTCTCGTCTAGCGACACATCTTCGCTGCTGAAACCTTCATCTTCATCATCGATGCCATCATCCAAGTCCGGTCTTGAGGACACCAACGCTTTCCAAACCTCATCTTCATCCAAATCACTACCATTTTCATTCTCTTCTTCGTACTCTGCATCATCTTTACCCAATTTAGCATTAAATTTCTTGTTCTTGAAAAATTCATGGAAAAATTTTTCTTCTGGCTTGATATCAACCGTTTTGGTGTGTAACCAATCTTTCATATTCACAGGGGTACGATCTGCCTCTACCTGTACACCCGTAGCCTTGACCAACAAGTTACCAGTTTGAATACCCCCTAAAGGCTGCATGATAGAAACACCTTTGAGTTGCTGCTTCTGCTTAGGGTTCTTGTAGACAAACTTATCCAAGAAATGTGACAACGTGTAAAGACCCAAATCTGGCTTTGCCAATTCCTCTCCGTTATCATCACTGACATCGCTTGAAAATAGCTTTTCAGCATAAATTTTAATTGTTGGGTGATAATGCTTCAAAAACTGAATAGCTTCCCATAATGAGGAGTTGTTGGCATTTGCAAACCTTGGATCTCTCTTGGTAAAATCGTAGAGTTTCGCTTCTCCTTCATCTGATTCGTCTTTGACAATCTCACGGTCTAGCAACTGACGGATTTCAGGCTTGTTTTTCTTGAGTTGGATCAACAAATAGAACATACCAGCAACAGCACCTATGTTCAACCAGTTGAAACAAACCTGCACAATTCTTTTGATAAAAGCTTTGATTCTTTCAATATTGACATCTCTCTTCAATGACTTATATAATAAATTCAAATAAAGACTCTGCTTCGAACTGTTGACCAATCTTTCATCTAGCAACGACTCGTATAAAGCCTTATAGTATCTGTCACTGTTCAATCCCTGTGTCGATGTGATGTGATTTATCAAAGACAAGGATTGAATATTGGTGTTGAAGTTAGAACTATGGGCAATTTTGTATAAATTATCCAAATGTTCCAAATAGACTTCATTAGGAAGATCTGCAAATGGGAAAGCTCTGTTAAGACCAGACAATATAGCAGAAAACAATTTGGAATTCTGTTCCTCTTTGACTTCCAGTTCCGTCTTGACAACGGCAGAAACAGACTTACCACCATTTTTACCTTTTTTGAAGCCTTTACGACTACCTGATTTTTTGCGTCCAGTAGTAGAGACAGTGCCAATGATTTTGTCGTTAGCATCAGCGTCAGCGTCGTCTCTATCATTCTGTTGTTGAGCTAGTAAGGTCTTGAATAAAACAAAGTAGGCTTTGATTAAAACGTTACCCAAATCAGGCTCTCTTCTTGTGAGAATAGTTTGATTTAAAGTTAGCACAGAATAGTACTTCCCGTTATAACCCTTATCGTAATTTTTGTTCAAAAAGTCTATGACCGCCTTGACAATGATTTGTTTCATAGCAGGATGTGATTGCTCCAACTGCAAAAGCAAGTATGAAGTCTTGGAGGTAACCTGGTTGTCTATATCACCTAGTTTATTGATACCCAAACTTAACAAGTTCTGTTCTTGTTCAGGTACAGCGGTCAACAACTCAAAAATGTAGGAAATTGTGTTCATTTTCACAAATGCAACTGTATCATGAGATAATTTTTCCAAAATCTCAAGCAATTGAAAGAATTTTTTCTTCAAAAAGTCCTCGTAGTAGTAGAGGATCAATTGTTCTTTACTCAACGATTTGTTTAACAACTGACTTTTGAAATATTTGAGTTTTCTGTCTTTAGGTAATAAACCACCGATGAACAAATCTTTCAAAGAGTTTATCGACTGAAGAGCCGCATTTCTAGACTTTTTACTGCAGAACATTACCAAAGTCTCCAAAGATTTCATGTTATGCAAAGGAGCTTCCTGCGTCATAAGAGTCAATGCTGAGATTTTATCGTTCAACGTACCGCCTGTCAAAATGTCTTGGAAAAACTTTTTCTGGGAAGACTTTTTGGAAAACTCTTCGTAGTAGATCTTGTTCTCCTGGTTGGCGTACTTTTCTGCTTTTTCGTATAATTCGTCCACATCATAAGTAGTAAGTTTCTCGTTTTCCCCTACAACTGCTGGCAAGTCGCTCTGTATGTTGTACCAGTCCAAACTGATTGGCAAACTCAACTTTCCGGTGTCCACTGTGGTCATGGTCTTCATCTTTTCTTTTTTGGATATCTCTTGCTTTCTTTCTGACACTTTTTTTTCTTCCTTGACTTTCTTTTCATCCGTCTCTTTGTCTTCCTCATCCTTATCAACTTCCACGCTCTCCTCTTCTTCTTCCTCTTCCTCCTCCTCTTCTTCCTGGTCTTCCTCCTCCTGTTCAACATCTTCATCTGCAATAGTGTCTACCTCCCCACTGAATCCGATCTTGCTGATAAAATTTTTCAAGTCGTCTTTGCTGATATCTTTTGAATCGTTCTTGGTGTCGTCAAACTGAATCACTTCTATGCTTTCTCCATCATCCTCAATCTTGGTTGCTGCAATGCTAGCATCGTCAAATTCTTGAATCAATTGAAGATCAGACTCTTCAGCACCCAATTCAAGCGCCTCACGACGCATCACCTCGCGCTCTTCCTCTGAGGACACTTTGACCAGGCTTTTCGTCAGCTTTGCTTCTTCCTTTACTTTACTCTTTTCATCTTTCTTGTCTTTCTTCTCTTTTTTGTCTTTCTTTTCCTTCTTTTCCTTCTTTTCCTTCTTGTCCCTTTTCTCTTTCTTGTCCTTTTTGTTCACTTTGTTACTCTTGCTGAGCTTCTTGTTCTCATGTTTGACGTTTTGCGGTTCAAGCTTCGCCTTCACTTTGTCCTTTAAAGAGGATATATTCAACTCTGATCCGTCCATCGTCTAAACTTCCGATGCCACTTGCTGCTGTTCAATGCTGTTACCTCCAAATAGATCTTATGAACGTTCGCTCCCTTCATACTGTTTGATGTTGAAAGTAGAAAAAATTTCATTTTGGCAGAAAATTTTTTATTTTTTTTTCCCTATAAAAATTTTTTTCCTCATCTGCTCGGAAAAAGTATTTAGGCAACGTGATCTGTCAGGTGTACTTAAAACCTCGGAATTACAAACCTAAGAAATTACGAGCCGGAGGGTGAAAAACTCACAAATCACTAAAACGGACACTCACTCACAAAACGCAAACCTTCCATATAGTGTTAGGCAGAAAAAGACTACCGCTAGACATATAGATAATTGCACGATTGATTCATACATACACGCAAGTGGTGGGGCCTTTATTGAACAACCATGTCTCTGAATTCGCTAGTAGACTTTTTCGAGCAATTGCCTCCAATCACCCGAAAATGGCTCATCGCCGTGTTGACGTTGTTTGTGTTGGAGCTTTTCCTGATTGTTGAGATGCGATATTTTGTATTCGACGCGTATCTGGTGGTTGCCAAGGCAGAAATATGGCGCTTGGCCACTGGATTCATCCAGCCAGGCGGTGATCGAGTCAACCAGTTAATGACAGTGTACAGTTTCTACGACTCGTCCAAGTATGTGGAAACCCACAAGTTTCGCAATGTCAAGTACGACTATTTCTTTTATCTCTTCGTCGTCAACACGATCATTCTCGTTTTCGCCAGTTACTTCGGGTATTTCGCATTGTTTGACTTGCTTTGCTACGCCTTGATGTTCACCCATTCCCGCTCCTCAAAAGATTCGCTCGTCAACTTCTTTTTTTTTACGATGCGTTGGGAATATCTTCCTTTGGCCATTCTTGCCTTTGAATTCCTCCTGACTGGGACGTGTATCAACAGTTTCATTGGGTTTTTCATAGGCTATATTTTCTGCTGCCTCGAAAATCGCAATCTTGGGCCTGTTGTGTTCTATCTTGTGAAGTACATCATTCCCCCACCAGCAAATGCACCAGCCACGTCATACGTGGATGGGGGACCATTGCAAACCCCTGATTGGTTCAAAAAAGTCATTGATTTGATCTCGCACTTGCTCAGTCTTGCCCCTGGAAGTCGTGCTGCTGTCCAGGACTTGTCGGTGAACGGGGGCCACAGATTGGGCAGCAGCAGTGGGCCGGGTGCCCAAGGTACTGGAAATACTTTCTTTGGAACTGGTGCAGCCAATAGAAACCCGGGCTCGCACCCAGCAACTGCCTCGGGGTATCAGCCAGAGGGACGTTTCCCGGGAAAAGGCCACAGATTGGGCGGCTGAGTATGGCTGCCTGTTTTCACATTTTTCTAAATATGTATAATTGATACTTGGTTCAAAAAAGGAAAGCATTTCACAAACTCGTACATCAAGTCAACTAGTTGTAGATGAGATTCTTATTATCGTACATAAACATATTGTGGAGAAAAATTGTCCGGAGAAAAGTAAAGACGAGGAGAAAAAGCAAGACAAATGGTTTAATAGGAAGAAAAAGACACACCAAAACAAAAGCCCATAGGAGTAAAACGGCGGAGATTCTTGTCATTGTGGAAGCTACGCATAGACAACTTATGGTGCTGAAAACAAGCTGAACATTCACAATGTCAGACTCTATAGGTATGTATCTGCGGTGGCGCTATTTAGCCTATTTGGCCCTTTGTTCAAAGTACTAACAGGCCGAACGAGTGCAGACCGAGTGTTTTCCAAGGCCATTACGACAATCAAGGCCCTTTCTACAAGAACCGGATATGGCTCACTTCCGCGCCCGCCGCTAGAATCGCGGACCATTCTATATGGGTTGTACAAACAGGCCACGCAAGGAAACTTGGACGGGTTGTTGAAAAGGCCTACTGGAAATTCACCCGAAGACGACTTGGCCAGAAGAAACTGGGACTCGTGGAAATCACAAGAAGGCTTGAGCAGAACTCAGGCAAAACGGCGCTATATATCGTACTTGATTGACGCAATGAAGGTCTACGCCATGGGGACACGCGAGGCGCGAGAACTTCTAGAGGAGCTCGAGTATTTGTGGGATCAAATCAAAGACTTGCCAGAGGAAGAGAATCCAGAAGAACAGGACAACGACAATCAAAGTAGCATCAGCAAACGAAACGCAGACATATCGAGCATCACCAAGAGAGAAAGCATGCTTCTTCCGCACGATCTTCGAAACAACGAGTACTTATTTCTTGGAGACCAGCTGGTGATTGGAAGCAACACTCACGAGGGGCAGGCTACGCTTCTCTTTCAGGACATCAGCAGATCAACGCATTATAAGGATTCCGGTGCATCTAGCGGCAGGGGTGTTTTGGGAGACTTGTACGAGAAGATCAATGGGAATCTTCAAGAGTTGCAGAGCATGAAGAGAGAAATGACGTGGGCTTTGGAAAGCATGAACCACGAGATCAAGGTTTTGAAGGAGAACGTGAACCAGCGGTCGGCATCACCTGATATTACACAACAGAACGCTCACCACAACCACAACGCTACCACAAGAATCAAAGACGATGATGATCTTCAAAGCGTGATTACTTCTATGTACAGATATCCCGTATCACGGGCAGGCACGAACAAAATAATGCAGTTGCCGTTCACGGGGACCAGCAATTCCTATTTCTTTCAGCACACCAACAACGACAACACTCTGCACGAGTTTGGCACGCGAAAGGTGCCATTGGCCACGCGCAGAAAAATGATAGATTTTGGGGCAGTTTGGCAAAGACTAGACAACGTTGTCACCCTTTTAGCGAATTTCAACAGAAAGCATCGTATTGTTGATAAGTTAAAGAGATTGCTACTCAAGGCATTATTGAACGGGGTCTTGGGGCTCATTATATTCAGGGTGCTCCAGAGAAGAGTCAAAGTGATCAGGGACAACGAGACTGGCGAGTTGTCGATCAAGGTTCTATCGCGCCTCAGGTGAAGATCAGAAGCTAATGAATAGACATTTTCGATTGAGAATATAATTTTCTCTACATATATACGAGAAAGATGTGTATTTCAATGCGTAAGCTTCTCTACACTGCCTTTTGGGGCGGAAGGTTTCATGACAAGGCGTAAGCATCTCGTCTCTTTTTTTTTACGAAGTCAAGTTTATTTATCCGCTACACTTCAATCATCTAATAACATTCGTTAATTAACTAGAGAATTATCTAACACCAATAAGCACCCTCGGCACTTTCACCTGCGTCGCAGGCAACAACTAATAAACAAGAGACATAAAACAAAAAAGAATTAAGCAAACACAACAGATTCGTCGAGATAATAATGAAAAATATAGAGCAAGAAGTGAAACATCACCCAGGACTACCCGGGACTACCCAGGACTGCCTAGTCGAACTTTCCCTGACCAGCTTTGTTCATGATAGCTGTGAAATCGTCCATCTTGAGCACCGCACCCTTCTCCGAACATCTGGCTTTCGTACGTAGCTCATGGCAAAGCCCATCAATGTCCAACTCAGTGTATTTAGGGTGTGACGTCAATCTGTCCCACACTTCCGTGCATTTCATTACCTCCTTTGACGGAACAACCTCCTCCATATCTGCCTTCTTAGGGTCGTCTGCGCCGTTATTGTAAGGAGAAGACCCGTTGGAAGACGGGCCGGAATTGAGGTATTTGGCAATAACATTCTCGGCAATTGTCGAAGGCAGGTTGGCCGACTGGTTCGAGCTGATGCTCAGGTTGTTGTTGACGTTAAAGAAACTGTCGATATCTGCAGGGTTTCCTGTACTGTTGTCGCTGTTTCCCACAGTGTTGAGCGAGTTCTGGAAGATATCGTCCACATTAATGCCTACATCAAGCGGATCGAAGGCCAAGTCCTCGTTGATCAACCGGAAAACCGCATCCTGCTTGTCGTTGAACTGGTTCAACTCGTCGTTGGACCCGTCGTTGACCATGTCGTCTAAGAAGAACATGTCGTCCATGTTTGTGTTGTCTCTGTAGGAGTTGTCGTTGTTAGGGTCTTTGAGGAACTCTAGGAGGTCGTCCTTGACATGGGATTCGCTGCCTTTGGTATTATCATCGCCTGTAGTGCTGAAAGCACCCTGATTGTACTCTCCGTAACTGTTGCCAGCGCTCACAGACTTTGCAGGAGCTGTGATATTCAAAGGACTATCACCACCAGAAGTCACGCTGTTCAACGCAAAAGGCGATAACCCTGCAGTGGGAAGATAACTTTTGGTGCCGCTGAAGTCCCCAACATTGATCCCAGAAGAGGGAGCTACCGAGGGAACCGTGGGAAATTTGGGGATAGGAGCGTCCTTAGTTCCACAAGCCATGTTCAACTTGTTGCAGAAGACCTGTTCATCGAACTTGTCCTCGAAATTGAACTTTGGATCGCTGCCTGCCTTCTTCACAGAATCGCTTGTGGTGATGTTCTGTGCAGCAACCTTGGAAAAATCCGTGTTGGACGGAGAATTGGAAGCAGACAAAATATCAGAGTTTGCAGTTCGAGAGTCCGTTCCATGGGTCTTGCTTCCGCCCTTTGGATCGTTGAAGGCGGCACTCCAGGGGAACTCAAACGTCGGCTTAGTAATGTTGGAACTTCCGTTGAAAACCAGGCTGCTAGGCGTGCTTACATGATCGCTGGACCCGGAAAGCGAGAGCGAGTTGTGAGTGGTTTCTGCGGAAATAGAGCTGTCGTTGACGGCTGGAGAAATCGAAGGCAGGTCGATTTTGAACGAGGACTTGCGGAACTTGGCCAATTCGCTCGAAAGCATCTCAACCTGCATCCTGAGAAACTCGCTCTCGGTATTCGCTTGCTTCTTCTCTTTCTCCAACTCGTGGACCTTGTCCTCAAGTTCCTTCATTCTCTTTTCCTTGCGCTCTCGGAAAGCACGCTGCGCGGCTCTGTTTTGCGCTGTTCTCTTGTTCTTTGGCTCGGAGTTGATGGGCTTTCTGCCCGGCTTTTTTGCGTTGTCCATTTCCTGACGCTTGGAGCTGGACGTCTCCATTTGAGACCCGGATCTCTTGGAAAGCGATTCTGCCATTGTGACTGCTACTGCTGGGGTTGTTGGTTGTAGTTAAGTGTGTTCTGTAATGGCTTTTGATTATGGCGGTTGGATGAAGGCAAAAATGGGATGCTGCTTTTCGTTTTCCACTCGCACAAGGTCAAGGTCTGAAGGGCGGGAAAAAATACGCAAAGTCAAAACCACTAAAGGAAAATCAGCTAGAGGGCGATCTCCAGTCTTATAAAGGAATTTCGGGGGGTTCAAAAGATTGCGGATGTGCGTTGACAGGGAGCACAAAACGCGGACAAAACGCGGACAAAGTAGCACTGGGATATACACAGAAAAAAATTTTCCCTTTCTGCGGCGGCACTTATTTTTTTCTCTTTTTTGGTGGTTGCTTGTCAGAGGAGGCCTCAAGATCTAGCCGTCATCTCATAATCTTAGAATCTAGCACCAGTCAGTGTTTTTCTTCGTGCCTGAGGATTGAGAGGATTGCTGGATGTTTTTCAATTTTTTTTCCGCTTACTAATTCAATTTTACACTAAAAACCCCCCAAAACACCCCCATAGGTGAATGGAGTTGATTACGAGATACTGCAGAGGTTGTTGCATGAATGTCGATCCAGTTGCAATCGTACGAGAGCCCCGATACTTGTGAGTGGTGAGAGTTGTATTTGCGAGATATTATACAGTACTATACAATATTACTAGAGAGTGAGGTGTCGCAGGTTTTTGGCCCTTGTCTAGACCTTGCCTTGCCTTGCCTTGCCTTACCTTGTTCTTGCTCAGGTTGAGAGAACAAGGGCTCGGATATAGATATGTGCGGAACTGCCCACACACTCTCCTGAATTTGGGTTAGTGTATGGAATAATCTAGACGTTTTTCTTGTGCGCGATGGACTTTACGGATTTAGACAACCTTGTTCAAGCGCCACAAACAAAAAGAAAGGTCTGAAGGGAATTTCAGGGGTGTGAAGTGCGCCAAGCAAACGGGTGAGTGTAGTCCCTCTTCTTTTAATAGCGAAGCAAGTCGCAACGGTCCGCCGCAGATGCACCCCCTCCGAGAATTCTGGTCGGAAATAGCAAGGCACGTGCCTCTCACGAGCATATCCCGGTATTCTATTGACCCTACGACGCGGCTTTACCTCAGGGATTTTAAATACATGGTAACTCTCACGAATACACACAAAGCTGGTGTTACCGGCTGTCACAAAGTTTCCGAACCGTATCTCACTCTGCGTACTACCCCACTGTTATTCAAACATACTACTAAATCTCAAGCCACGATTGCGTCTCGAGCTGTCAGCGCAGTCTTACATTCTTAGCAATTAATCAAATTAATCTGTCTCATATTCCAACCTCATCCCCGTAAAAGACGAGCTGTGGCTCATCGTGGCCCACTGAAAATGTGTTTTAGTTATGACTCGCAAATTTTTAATGGGACAAACTACTCGTAGATCTAAATTGTAGAGAAAGAGCAGTGTATTGGCCCTGGCCAGCAATAGACAAACGTCTACTGAGGTCTGCTATACAAACAAAAACGATATTTTCACAAACAATCAAACGGTGCTATCCTGACCCTTTCACACAGGGTGTGTGTCTTCTATCGTTGCAACAGGCCCGTAGCTCCCCTCAAGCCTGTAAAATTGTATCTCCCGTTTCATATTTCGCCTGCGCGACGCGCAGCTACAAGCCTCCCAGATGTAGCCTACTGTACGCTGGGAGCCAAAACTCTTTCCGCTAACTTTTTCTGGCCCTACGCTGCCTCTTTAGGCCCCGCCGCTTCCTATACGGGACGCTTTCGACAAATCGAGAGGAACAAACGCACGAAAAATAAAAAACTTAAGGCAAAACGCAAGAGAAATTGCACAACTCCGCGGCGCCCCGCACCCATATATGGGCCTGGCCCAACTTTACGCCCGGCCCCCACTGCTTCTTGCGCTGGGGCCTTCCGTATGGATCATTTTTTCTCGCTGCCGGAGGCGGTTTTCGCTCTCGCGCGGCTGCGCCTGCAAAACGCGTGCCGGCCATTGCTCGGCGGTGGGACTGGTTTTATGGCCATGATTTTTGTTTTTCTCCCCTCCCGCGCTCCCTGAAAGCAAGGACCAGAAAACACCCAAGGAAAACAGTTTTTCTTTTGCCTGTGCTGAAATATTTTCATTTTTTCTCCTGCTCCCTCCCTATTTATATAGTGCCCCATGCCCCGTAAAACCCAGCCCCCTCCCTCCCAGATTGTTTTGCATTTCTGCTCTTTTCCCCCTAGCTTGCTCCATCCTCCTCTACATTTCTGAAGAACCATCTAGGCAACACTTGGACATTATAAACCCAACTGCAGAAGTACCCGGTATTGAAAAATGACCACCGAATTAAGAAAGACTAAAGACTCAGTAAGTATTAATGATTATCATTCATTGCACGGCCTCATCTAGCATCCCTCTTATTCGACATCAATCTCGTGTTTATTTGTTTTTATTTTCAATTGTTTAGAAAATAAAAACCTTACGCGTCACCGACAACGCACCTTTTCAACCAGTGTATACTAACATGCACGTCTTTCTGTAGCTCGTTTCAGCATTGTTTGAGTTGTCTAAAGCCTCCAACGATGCCGCTAGTGCCACTGTCAACTACTTCAATGTCTTGTCAAAAGAAACCGCGGTAGACACTACCCAACTTACACAGGAGTTGCTTTCTGCCTTCCATATATTGACCTCTGCCGCGGAGGGAATCAATGGAAATATCCAAGGATTCAATATGGCTGGCGCCGCTGCTGCCGCTGCCGCTGGAAATACTAATCATGGGGTATTTGTCGGAGGCCCTGTTGGAGGACCATTGGGATCCATTGCCGCCCCTGTTGTATCTTTACCCGAAGAGCTCGGCGGGCCAGGTGAGAAAAAGAAGCGTAAGGTTATTATCGATCCTCGTGCTCCAAAAAAACCGCTTACCATGTTCTTTGCATTCTCTGCCCATTGCAGACACAACTTGAAAGACAGCAGAGAGAAACTCGGGCTTCCATCGTTAAACTCCAGTGAGATGACCAGAGAAATTTCCAGAAGATGGAACGAATTGCACGATAGCGAAAGAGCCAAATGGAAGAAAGCTTATGATCAGCAACTCGAAAACTACCAGAGGGAGAAAGATAGATATATGACTGCTAGACAGGAAGGCGTTGAGCTTGACTTGTCCTCTATCACGCACTTTTACGAGATCAATACCCCAATCAAACCTTATACGCTTGAAGAGTTAGAAAGCAATGGTGGAGTATTGCCCGTTGGATCCACGGCTGCTTCTGCTTCAGCAATTCAGGAGAGCCTGATAGTTAACGGTAATTACCTCGAGGCGTCAGAAAAGAAAGATAAAAAGAAGAAGAAGGACAAGAAGGATAAAAAGAGAAAAAGCATGCATGATGGTGCTTGAACCTTTGCTTGTACTCTGAGCCTTTGAATTGTTTTTTCTGCTCTTTTTGTTCTGTGTATATTATTGCTTTTACAAACTCCTCTTTATTCTCTGTTGAATTATTATTTTATTAGATTTTGCATTTTTTTTCGCTTTTTTATAGTTACAGATTTACAATATTCATCTCGAGTGGTTGGCCTATTTTTCAAGGATCGTGAATAGATGCACATATACCATAAATAGGAAGGAAATTCTAATAAAGTGTTATTACAGGATACCACTGTGATTTGTTCAGGTAGCGAGTAATAACATACCGCCTTGTAGCGCGAAATCTGCCTAGGTAAAAATGTTTATACGACATTCTACTTCGGTCAGTGCCCAATGAGATTCTCGAAGTGTAAATCCACCGAAAAAAAAGAGAAAGTTCATAAACTCGATATAGTATGCATGTCGGAAAATCCTAAAATTTTAAAATTTTGCAACGCACGGCAGGTCTACGCATGTGTTTGAAACGTCGGTTTCAGCCTTTCCAACGTGCATTTGATCGGGAAGTTTAGTTTTATCAGGCCCCTAAGCAACCGCGCCAGAAACATGGTCATTTTTGTCGCCAAAACTTTACCTGAGGACACAAAATGAAATGAGCAAAATATTCATCTTATCTTATTGTACAGGTACAATTTTTTCTGTTTCACCCAAGACAGAAAGTTGGGTTGTCTTTTAAGTTGGGCGACTGCCCCGCTCAGCCGTTCGCCTTATTCAAGGCTTTAAAATGAACAATAGGTTCTTAACAAAAAAAAAAATCAAAAGCGTTCTATTAACTCGAATATTAAACCAAATACAGTTAGTCAGTTGTTATTATATAAAAATTTTCGTTGGGCACTTGAAGACAGTTATGGTCTCTTGGTAATTTTAGCTCTGACGGCCTTCACTTGAGTGTAGTTGTCCAAAGCATCAACACCCATTTCTCTACCAATACCAGATTGACCAAAACCACCAAATGGAACACCCTGGTGGAAATCATTGTAAGTGTTAACCCAGATAGTACCCGAGTTGATTCTGTGAGCAACATCAATCGCTTTGTTGATGTCAACGGTGTGAATACCAGCAGCAAGACCGTATTCAGAGTCATTAGCCATGGAAACAACCTCATCAACAGTCTTGAATTTAGAGACGGTAACAACAGGACCGAAGATCTCTTCCTTGACAATTCTCATGTCTTCCTTGACATCAGCAAAAATAGTTGGTCTAACAAAGTAACCCTTTTCGGTAGTTCTTTCACCCCCGGTAACTAAAGTAGCACCTTCCTTTTTCCCAATCTCAACATACTCCAAAATCTTGTCAATTTGCATCTGGGAAGTTTGAGCACCTTGGAAAACACCATCAGCGAATGGATCACCAACCTTCAAGTTGTCAGCAGCGGTCTTGAATTCAGCCAAGATGGTGTCGTAGATACCTTCTTGAATGTAGATTCTTGAACCAGCACAGCACACCTCACCAGAGTTAAAGAAAATACCGTTGATCAAGTTTTGGACGGTTTGTTTGACATCACAGTCGTCAAAAACGATATTAGGAGATTTACCACCCAATTCAAGAGTGACCTTCTTCAAGTTAGATTCAGCAGCAGCTTTCATGATGTGTCTACCAGTGGCGGTGGAACCAGTGAAAGCAACTTTCTTGATCTTTGGGTGTCTGGAGATCTTCTCACCGACGATTTTACCAAAACCTGGAACAATGTTAACAACACCGTCTGGAATGCCGGCTTCTCTGACCAAATTAGATGCATAAAGAGCAGATAATGGTGTGGCTTCAGCTGGTTTAAGAACGACAGTGTTACCGGTGGCCAAAGCTGGACCGATTTTCCAGGACCACATCAACAATGGAAAGTTCCATGGGATGATTTGTCCACAAACACCCAAAGGTTCTCTTCTGGAGTAAGAGAAGTGGGAGTCACCGGTTTCAATGATTCTGCCATAGATTTTGTCAGCAAAACCTGCACAGGATCTAAGGTATTTAGCAACAAGGGCAACATCCCCTTTGGCGGAAGTCAATGCTTTACCGTTATCCAAAGATTCAATTCCAGCCAAAATATCAGCATGTTCGTCAATCAAGTCAGCCAACTTGAATAAGACTCTTCCTCTGAACTCAGGGTCGGAAGTCTTCCAGGAAGAGTTGAAAGCAGCTTGAGCAGCGTCAACAGCAAAATCAACATCGTCCTCTCTGGCTTCGTAGACGTCAGTGATTTCCTCCTCGGTGGATGGGTTGATCACACTGAAGACCTTGCCCTGTCTTGAAGGGACGAATTTATTGTTGATGAAAAGACCAGTTGGTTGCTGGTAGGTGATACCGTTAGGCAAAGTGATTGGCACAGACAATGGCAAGTTTGAGTAGAATCTCAAAGAAGCAGTCGATGTCTTGAGGGCGTTAGCTTTAAGCAACTTAGAAGTAGCACTGAACATAATGTATGTGTGGTATAATATAATATAATTGAATTGGTTGATATAAGGAAGGTAACAAAATATTTACAAAAGTTATAAGAACTGAAAAAAGGGAGAGATTAACGCCGATATTTATAATAATTTCTACCGCCAAAAAGCCAAGAACTTTTCACTAATTTACCACATATAATTGATTTAAAAGTACACAGTGCATGTACGGATAATACAGAACTGAATCAAACCGACAATAGAAAAGGGAAAATTTTTCCCTAATGTTGAAGGTGGGGCATAAAATACACCTCTGAAATCATAAGCGGGGTATAAATGAACCACCCTTAGTGCTGCAAAATAGATTCCTCGTGCATAAATTTACGTAATAGTTTTTTTTCTCTTTTCTTTTTCTTCCTATAACAAGCACCTTTCCCCGTGAGGGTTAAGTTACTATGAAAAATAAATTCCGAAACCCGGCTATCATTTACACTACTGCCATATTGTACTACTGTTTATCTTAGTAAGTGTATAGTTAACTTATAAACTTTTGTATGTGAAGTTGATTTCGGGTTCCATCGATCGTGGCAGAGGTAAAACTCATTCTCTTTCATGAATTAGTAGCTGGTGTATATCGTCATCCTTATCCAAAAATTTTGCTGAGCAGTGTTTTAATCTCCGAAATCCTCTGCTTCCCACACAGTTATTTGCTTCCGATATTACTCTTTTTCATTTGTGTATGATTATTAATGTAATAATCTGTGCCCTTTAATTAGTAATACTTTTGTGTAACCTATAGGATAAACAGTATTTACTCGTTCCTTCCTTCGATCCTTGCAGAACGCATATGCTTCAGTGAAGCGAAACTATTTCATTCTTTTTCTTTGACCACATGTATTCGGATATTGTTAAATTGTTTTCATATGACTGTGTTCGTTTAGTGTTTATCGCATTGCTCCGAGGAACTGATACGGCCTGCTAAATATTCCGGTCGATCCCATCCAGCAACAGAAACACAAGTAATAGCACCAAAAAAACAATAGAGGAACTCCGACATTTTGTCTCGTCAAGCATCGAGCTTAAAAGTTTCTCTTTCATACTAAAGACTCTACGGACCCATGTAAATGGTATAAACCTTATATAGTGCACAGACGGCTATTCCTCACCCCCGATAATGCGATGACGCGCTACCAAAAAATGTCTAGCTTGTTGATTTGATGATGTGCTATGTGTGATTGACACCCTTCGCAACTTGGTTAGAATGCTGAAAGGAATTTTTATGAGGTTCTATTTAACAATATATTTACATGAGTGTACACAACTATCTATAACATGACAGGCAGAAAATGTATATATACATATGACGCTAATCTTGCAGCTGCTGAAAACTTTTCATAATAATCCTATAGACTTTTTGATTTCGGTGATATTCTTTGCCGCAATTTCCTTGGCTGCACTGTTGCCTTTATCAATTATCAGCTGCAAGTATTGTTTGTCACTCATTAATGCCTCAAAGGTTTTCTTCACTGGCGCGAGCCCTTCTATAATGACATCACTGACGAAGTTTTTGAGCTCTTTATGATCGCGCAATTTTTGAATGTCTCTTTCCAAAATGTGGTCAATTTCCATGTTCTTCATTCCACTAACAATGTTGATTAAATTTGAAACACCTGGCCTATTTTGGGGATCAAAGGTAATCGCACCCTGGAGCGAATCTGTCACAGATTTCCGTATTTTCTTTCGGATTTCATCTGGCTCATCTGTTATGTATATACATGAATTTTGGTCCGGATCCGACTTCGACATTTTCTTTGACGGGTCTCTAAGCGATAGAATTTTCTTTGTTGGTGCAAGAATTGTGGAAGGCACAGGAAGATTGAATTTTCCGTCGACTCCTCCATAATTATGGTTATAAGTGTTACAGATGTATCTGGACAACTCTAAATGCTGCGACTGGTCATCACCAACAGGAACGTGAGTCAGCTTATATAACAAGATATCAGCAGCCTGTAAAACTGGATACATAAATATCCCACTGTTTGTTTTCTTCATGATCTCGGGGTCCATGACGTTGCTGGTGGTCGACACCCCCGATTTGGATTTCCATTGAGTCATTCTGTTCAAGTAACCCATACCAGTGAGACAGCATAGAATCCAGTAAAGCTCACTATGTTCCGCGACTGCAGACTGGCTGAAAATAATGGCCTTATCTGCATCAACACCCGTGGCAATAATACTGGCGACTGTCTCCATTCTCGCTTGCAAGAAAGCCTTCGGGTCTCTTCGCTTGGTTATTGCATGCAAATCGGCAATTCCAAACAATAGTTTTACATCTTCACGATCAGCACATTTATGAGTAATGTCACGCCAGACTTTCAACGTACCCAAATAGTTTCCAATATGTACCTTATTTGAAGGCTGAATCAAAGAGAAAACTGTCGAGTTTTTTGGAATGGAAAGCTCATTCGTAGAATACCCCAAAGTTTTCACTGTGCTGGTGGTGCTTGTCGAATAATAGCGACATCTTACAGTCAATCTTTTTGGCGCTGTACACTTGATCATGATCACACGCCCTGACGTTCTTGACTTGACCCTGGTTAGTTTCCAAGAATGGCCTGTTTCCTACCATTGAGCCAACGACTCCTCTTATGACTCCATAAGATCTGCCGGTAAAAGCGCATTTCCAACGGTCTCCAGATTTTTCACTGGACAAAGAAGACCACTTTGGCACCATCGCTCCAAACCAAATATATTGCTATACGCGCTCACTTTCTCACAAGAGTGTTAATAATTGGATCACTAAAGTCAATGACTCGGAGCATTCTCATGCCAGTGGGGACCTGTCTTCATCGATACAAATTATGTGTGGGTAATGGACACATGTGATATATTGACTACACGGTACTTTGTATAAGCGCTGGATATGACTTTCTTTCCCTTTCGGATAAAAAATTACTACATACAACATCCGAAATATGTAACATTGCTGCTTCAGGTTACCGGTACATAAGTGCGGTAAATTCAGATAGATACACTTCGTAACGACAAATACACAACTTGCCTTACCTTACGACACACCAATATCTTTTAATTGTATTACTCCACTTACAAAGCCAAGAGCTTCCGCTCTTCAGCATTTTGTTATCAATGCAGATGACCGCAACAAGATGTATTCGCATAACGGTTATAGTAATAATGACATATATATTAACGCTTGCAAACCAGCAAGACATAACGAAGATAACCATGACAGTAAGAAAAATCTGGAGAGGCTGAAAGCGGTATAAAATGAGTGATTAAAGTAGATGCTACAAAACGAAAAAAAAAACCGGAACAAATGACACAGCATTGTTCGGCATCTTACTTTCATAGCGCCCTGATTTCCTCGCTGATTCAGGCTATCCTACAGCATGTAATGCGAGTTAACAAGTTCTTGCATTGATTGTGGATTCTTCCGGCGACTCCGGCCTACCTAGATGGCATACTTTCTTGTCCACTCGCGAGCAGTTTCTTCGTATTTCTTGATGTCGGTCTTGTACACGTTGGCGATCTCTGGAACGAGAGGATCGTCAGGATTAGGATCCGTCAATAACGAACAGATAGAAAGTAACACTTTGGATATTGTTAACGCGGGCGACCATTGGTCCTTCAAGATGTCAAGACAGATGTTCCCGTTTGAGTTGATGTTTGGATGATATATCTTTGTGGTGAAGGAAATTTTAGGTGGTTTGAATGGGTAGTCGGTTGGGAACTGGATCGACAAGAAAAACACCCCGCCGTTGTATGGAGATTCTGGAGGGCCCATGATAGACGCTTGCCAACGGTATAAGTCACTTCCGCAAGGACCAGCAGAGCAGGAAGTAGGTGGGTCTCTGTTGAATAATGTTAGTATTTGCATGTGTCACTACAGATGGTGCAAGCCCGCACGCAGAATGCCCGGACTAAGCGCCCCCATTGCCCGCACTTCGCCGGCAATTAGTCTCTACTTACCTTCCCAAATCTTTGAGTTCTTTATTGATTCTTTTTAAAGACATGATTATTTGTGTGTAATTAACTTAATATATTCGAGTAAAAGGTAGATACAGGAGAAAGCTTCGATGATATCTATTGTTGTCTGCCTACAAAACAACAAGGGAAATAGCGCCATTAAAATAATGAAAAGGAAAGAGAGAAGAAGAAGTTGAAGATGTTTTTTCTTCTTTTATAAAATTTCTCAGCAAAAAGGAAGAATTTTTGAACCAGTCGCTGTGGCAAATATGATTCAATATAAACGTCACGTGACACGTTAGGGTAAATCCGTAGTCATGTGACATATTTCCGGATTCTGCTATGCACCACCGCCACCGCCACCGCCACCGTTACCGCCACTGTCGCACCTCCACACTCACTCCCAGTAGAAAATCTTGCCACTTGCCCCAGCCATTGCCACCTTGCTGGTTTCCTGGGGATGTGCTTCGATGCAGTTGATTCTTGCATTGTCTATCTGATAGCTGTGAATCAATTTGCTGGTTTTCCAGTCCCAAAAATATGCTTTTCCGGAGATGCCGCCGCTCATCACGATCTTGCCGTCAGGCGAAAACGTAAAGTCTATACCATAGCCTGCGCAGTCATGTCCGGTAAATATTTTCCTTTTGTTCTGTCGAAACTTGTCACGTGTGCTATACACCAAAATACGGTTGTCCATAGACTGCGCCGCAAAGTACTTTCCCGAAGGATGCTCCCTGGTGTGTGGCATTGAAAACTGGGTTGGATCCGAGATAAACTTGATGGGGATATTGATCCCCAACTCCCATATTCTTATAGACTTGTCGTCGGAGGTTGAGAGAAACTTTGTGTTGTTGTCGATAAAGGTCAACGAGTTGATGGCGTTGAGATGATGATCGTAAGTCTGAATTATTCTGTCAGGGTCGTTATATGGAAGTCGGACATCTAAATGCTCGATTTTGTTATTAGATAGCCCCACAAGGATCTCATTTTTGCTATTGGGCTGAAATTTTATGCAGTTGGGCATAGCTTTGAAATAACTATGATGCACCGCTTTCCCTGTCTCTGTGTCCCACAAAGTAACCATTTTATCAAACCCGCAACTGGCAAATGTGTTTCCCTGATCACCAATATTGAAATCCAAGTCTTTGACAGCCCTCGTATGCCCGAAATACTTTCGTAGGAGCAGGCGATCGTGGAATGAATCGTAAATGTTAATCACATTGTCATTACCTCCACTCAAAAGCAAATGCCCGCTTTTGGGGAAGAACTGCAACTTGTTGACCCCTCCAATATGTCCTTTCCATGTATGTATTTGCCTCTTAGGAATAAAGCACTCTTGGCTTCCAGGTTCTTTTGTGAGATTTATTTTCAAGTCTTGCGGTACATGCATATATGTTCTGCCCAAATAGTCCGTGAAGTTTTTCCCATAGAATTCGGTGGAAAATTTGGATGTCTGCGGATGAGGCTGTTTGACTTGAAGAGTCATCTGTGGCTCGATTGGTTTAGCACTTTGTATTGCTTTTAAGTCGCTTATTTGAGGTTGGCGATTTTCTTCTGATCCTTCTGACTCCTCACTGACATCTTTATCGTCCTCTGATTCCGAATATTTTGCCCAAGGACCTTTATAGCTGTTAATAAAGTCTTCGTCATCTATCGTCGTCTTTCTCTCTCTTTTATATTTTTTGAAGTCATTACGCTGCACGATTTGGTGGTACTCGTCATTCATGAACTTCCTGCTATTGATCTCAAATACCTCAGTACTGTAGTTGACATTTTCGATGACTCCATTTAACACCCGCTTGCGGCCTTTACTGACATTCTCCAACTCTTTCCACGTCTGCACTTGTTGTTGCGTCTGCTGTTGCTCATCTTTTTCTGGCTGTCGGATAAGAGACAATGGGTCTGTTAGCTGTTTAGCGCTGATCCTTTTATTCTCATTCAAGGAGTCTTCGGAGTCAGAAGAAGAATATCCTTGTATTAATGACATTGTGCGTACTGGATGATTCGCACGCGGCAGTTGTTTGCAGGAATACGTCTGTTAATAAATAACGTTTCTCGAATGCTTATCGCATCTAGTTGTTTTATCAAATGATCGTGATTAGGAGTACTAATTGAGCCAAATAAGCTGATAAACAAACTCCTAATTTCTATTTGATCGATGCGTTGATATGGTATTCACCCCGAAAGCCATTGCGAGTCCAAGAATGTCATCTCTTACTGTCCGACAATATTCTGTTTACCCGTTCCATACTTCATAAACTGGAAATTTCAGAAGGAAAATTTTTTTTTCTTTGCCTATGTTTTTTCTTGATTTGTTTATAACGGCAAGAAAAATAATAAACAATTTGATGAAATGATACATTGAAGGCATTGACCTAATAGATCCCAACCATAGACCCTGCCCCAACGACAAAACAAAGCATAAATATAACCAGCATTTCAAGCTTCATTATGGCGAGTCCCAGCAACAAAAGGAGGGGCAACGAGGTGCAGCCATTGATTCCCACGTCAATAATAGACGTGGGCTCGCAGAAGGCATATTTCATTGGGATTTTCTTCTTAATCCAGGCATGGAAGATTCAGCAATCAATAATAGTGAAGACATCGACCGAATCAACGACAGCGGCGAGTGCAAACGGTTATCACAATGATGAAGCAATTGATTTCAGGCAATTTGCATTTATTTTCAAATTTTTCATTGTCGATTCTTTGTTCCTTTGGTTACTCCCCGTGTTCAGAATTCCTTTGTTGACGTTCAATCCATTCATCACGTTTTTGCAATCAGTAATTGTCACCGCGTTCACAATCTTTCTCTCGTGCAACCTAACGGTTCTTTTTTCGTCCATCTTTGCGTCGCTCTTCAACTTCATTCCTTTGGTAAGCCTGAACAGCGATAAGAGCTCATCGTCTTCATCAAGAAAGTTTGGGATTAACAACTACTTTAGCAGTATCAATAACAGGGTCGAAGATCATGACATAGAGATTTTGGGATCTGCAATGTCGCTCAAAGACGATAAAGATAGTGATTTGTTGGACGACACTCATTTCAAGGGCTCAAAAACAATCAATATCTTGCCTAAATCTGTCTCATACTTCAACCCTTTCCACGATACTTTCTGCATTGACGTATCGAACAATGTGGCGTCGATTTCAGAGAACATCAAGATCCCCGTTAAATTTAATTCCTCAAACCCCATCTCCTACGTCGAATTGACGCACATAAACTACGAGAATAAAACATCGGTTTTAAAATTCAGCAAGAAGCAATTGAAAAATATGAAAGTGTCAAGTAATTTGAAGTTCAATAGCTATTTGAAGAAGGACTTGATTTTAAACAGCCACCAGTTTTTGGATCATGATTTGGATCTCACAGCCTCTAAAGTTGATAAGTCCAGAATCACGTTTATCGAAATAGACATTGGTAAACCCGGTGTTTATAGGGTTACAAAGGTTTTGGACTCGAAAAATATGCCAGTTGATATTAAAAGATCGTATTTATTGGTCACGCAATGCCCGACAGGTCAATTAGTGGAGCAAGTGAATGAGAATACTCATGCAGAAGGATACAAGTGTGTTGGTGACGACAGTAATTTAGGAGTTGAGATCTCGGGGGTTCCTCCATTAAGAGTCAAATTTAAAAAATTTATTAATGAAAAGACCGAGGTCATCGAGGAAAAATTATTACAGCCAGATGATGTTGATTTGAAGTCGCCTCTTGTCTATGCAGCTTCTATCGTTGACACTAGTGGTAATAACAAAAACCGTGTCAACCAAGCACAAAAAGGAAACATTGGGAATGAATCGCCGTTTGCTTCCTCATCACCATTCGCCGTGAGCGACTTTTTAGACAAACTTGATGAGTCTGTTTTCAATAACTTTTTTGTCTGGTCGAACTCTTACAAAATCAGCGTGGACATAAGCACAGTTGCTAATGTCCCAGGAGATTATTCATACGAGCTTGAAGAAGTAGAAGACGGACTAGGAAACTTAGTGAATTTCACAAGAATCTATGAAAGTGAGTACATTCATAATTACAAACACTTGTCAGCCAAGTATAATACCCTTGAGGATTTCATGAAGTCTAGAAAGTTGTTCCAGACCTTCCAGGTTTATGATTCTCCTAAACTATCGTTGATTGACTCTGCTTCGAGCAGACCTTTGGTGGAAGGAAACTCGAGAGCCCTACAGTTAGTATTGAGTGGTCTGTCTTCTAATTACAGACTGAATATCGAAAACTTGAAGCTCTATGATCCTTTGGTGGCAAACATCAGCTACACACCTAACAGCGATAATGTGTTTGACAATAACAACGGTATCAAGCAACCGCAATCCCAGGAAAAGTCGCTTATTCAAAATTATGAGTTCAATGCCCAGAACGGATTTAAGCTTATCATTGACAGACCAGGGACTTACAAACTTGAGTCTGTGCGACTGAAATACTGTACTGCGGTTATCGATGAAACTAATAAAAAGATCGAGATATTTCGCGCCTCAAAACCTAGTCTTTTGATTCTTTCAAAGAACTCGATAAATGACACTTGCCTTGGTCAAATTGGTCTTAGCTTCGATTTATTGTTGACTGGATCAGCTCCTTACAATGTCAAAGTTAACAACTATGCTTTGTCAAATAGCGAGGACGGAGGGAAGTCGTTGATAAGCACCAAGATCTTGAACATCAAATCAAATACATTTCAGTATACTTATCAGCCTAATAAAGAAGGTGATTACGAGATTGAGTTCAGCGGATTGCGTGATAGTCTCTACACTAACTATATCCCTCTCACACCAAATGAAGACTTCCGCTTCAAGACATCCATGAGAGCAAAGCCAGGAGCTACGTTTGCCGATTACCAAAACTCTCACCGTAACTACAATGACCATCACTCAAGTAATGAAGGATACCATAAGACAATCACAAAAACATTCTGTTTGAACTCTCCAAAAGGGAGCTTGAAGGTGAAACTTTCGGGCGAATCACCATTTGATATCAGCTACAGTATCACTGACAAGATGACCAACAGAAGAAAATCATACAATGCTAAGGACATCGAGGGTAACGAGTACGACTTAACATTACCGATTTTCAGAAATGGCGGCAGTTACGTTGTGTCGTTAAATTCTGTGAGAGACAAATCTGGTTGCTTGGTTGTTTTAACCAAACAAGAAGTCAACATTGAGGTCTTGAAACAATTACCAGAGGCCGAATTTATTGCCTCTCCAGATAGTAAACCGGTGATAGATCCCGTCACTGGAGCCCATGGGTTTGAAGTGAAAATCAAGGAGAATCAGTTTGCGAACTTGTCATTGAATATGGCAGGTAGAAGCGTTGTCCACTTGAATTATAAAATAGAGGCTCCAAATGGGGAATCCGTAGAAGGAGATGATAAATTTGAGAAAACTTTCCATTTGGGATCGAGCGGAGCTTCGAATAGTCATAGGATTCAGGTAAAAAAGGCGGGGATCTATCGCTTGACTGGGATCAAGGATATTTCGTGTACAGGAAGCGTTGACAGTACTAAGTTTTACAATGTTACCTATCAAGCAAAGCCAACATTAAAGGTTGTAACGAACAAAGTTGCTCCTTCCAATAGAATTAGCAATGTGTTCACCAAGGCAGATATGTGTATGAACGAGGAGTACAGTATCGTTGATTTGGAATTCACTGGTAAGGCGCCATTCATCATCGATTATGTCGTCGAATTACCTAATAGAGTTACCAAGTACAAGAGCATCAAAGTGTCCAGCAATAAAATATCCATCAATATCCTTGGAGACTTGAAAGATCACGAAAGAATGAGCGGAAGGTATAAGTGCGTGTTCAAGTCTATCAGCGACGCTATATACACCAAGAGTGACCTTGCTAACTACGTGAAAGACTACAAATTCGAGGAGCAAACCATCGAACAGAATCTTTTGGTGATACCAAATGCGAAATTTGAGTACAAAAAGAGAAGCAAGCTATTGCAAACGTGTTCTCATAACTTGGCAAGAAACAAGCAAGACCAGGATAATCATCATTTCGATAATGATAACTTTTTGGATCCTTTGCTTGTCAAATTGGAGGGAGTGGCGCCGTTCGAGGTCCATCTTGAAATTTACAACGAGAACTTCAACAAATTCAACAACCTTATACTCAAAGACATCGACCAGCGGGAGTTCAGCTTGAACAAGAAGATATTGAGCTATTTATCGCTAGGTAATCACTTCATCACGATCAAGAAGGTCATAGATGCTAAAGGGTGTGTCAAGAAAGACTTCCCGGTACAGCAGAAAGATTTAAACTCTATTTCTGTCAAGGATGCCGATTCTTCCTTACTCAACAACCAGATCATGATCTCCATCACTGATATTCCAAAGATTATGAAGTTCACCTCCAAGGCAGACTTTTGTGTTGGCGAGTCAATAACCTACAAATTGCATGGCACTGGGCCGTTTGAAATAGTCTACTTGTTCAATGGAAGAAGAGAGAAGAGCGTGGTGGAGAACTACTTGGAGTTCAAGCGCTTGTTAGCTGAGCCGGGCGAGTTTGAAATACTCTCTATTAGAGACTCGTTTGGATGTTTCATAACGTTGGATAAACAGCAGAGGGAAGAGCTCAAAATCACAATCCACGACAAACCGTCAGTGGAGATAATAAACGACTCTGACGTCAGCATTCAAGAAGGAGACGAAGTGGAAATAGTTTTCAAACTCACGGGAGTGGCACCGTTCAACTTGATATACCGCAGAGTATTCAACAATTTCAAGGATTTCGAGATATTCCATGTAAACAACATTAAGGAAAACGAATACCGAATCAAGACCAGCCTCCAAGGGTTCTACGATGCTATTGAATTGAAAGACTCTTTCTGCGAGATACGAAAAAACATCTGATTCTTCACGAATATTAACAAACTAGGTGGAAATTTATAAAGAAAAAATTAATAAAAAAATTGTTAAAATATTTATGCTAGTTGCATTGTATTATGCATCTGTATTTATTGAGTGAGAGTTACTTACAGTTCAGTCTCTAGACTAGGATATTGTAATACTATGCGGTATGCATTGTCTACTACAATTTCCTACCAAAACCGGTTGAATTCCGGAACGTTTTCATCACAGTCATGTGATATCCCGGTATTCGCCTGAAAATTTTTCAACACCTGAAAATGATAAATGTTCCTTTTTTCAGATATCTTGAAAAAAGCAAGAGAGAAAAAACAAAACGCCAAAACAATATTATGGGTGTTTGATGTGTTTTTGTTTTTTGGTTAGTTAGTTATTTATGATTTTTGGTGTTTATTACTCGGTTTTATTTTTGTTTTTGCAGTTGACATTTACACCGTGCATTTCCAGCAAACCAAGTCTCGAACACGCGTTGAACCCAGGAATCAAACACACGGCGCAATGAGTCAAGGCGAATCACCAAGCGTTAAAGTCAGCCAGGGCTTGGAGGACATCTACAAGGTATTAAGATATGCGGATAAAAAGTTGTCGATTTTCGATACAGAGCTCCAAACGCAGTTCCACGAAGATGAGCCGACGCAGATCACCGAGAAATACTTGGAATTCATGCAGAAGAACAAGGAAAACGAAGAGATTTTAAAAGATGTCACTACCATTAACAAACGGTTTGCAACCAAGGAGTACTATACTTCAGTTTACAAGCTATTTCACGACATCAAGCTTGCGTGCACAATTTTGATATTTGGAAGCGACTTGGGAAGCGAGACTTACATACAAATTGACAACTTTTATAAATTTGCAAGCGAGTTTCTACTCCAAGAGTCATACAGATTGCATTTGAATTTGCAGGAGTTTGCTCAGTCAGTTGAGAACTCGGAATACAATGAAGACGAGTTGTCTGAATTTGCTGAAGCTCTTTCGAACGATTTCGTCAAGATTTCCACCAGTTTCAAGGTCCCTAATAACGAAGCAATCTTTGTTGTCACTGGAGAGCAGAACAATTTGCCGTTGTTTACCTCATTAACCAAGAAGTCTAGTTTGGATCTCAGAGAACAGAAACTCCCTCCGCCATTCCAAAAAGTAGCGGTGCTTCCACTGTCTTTCTCCACACAAGCTCCTAATTTGGGATTTGTGTCTCCTAATCCACCAAAAGTGCCTGCCCCTAACTTACCACCGACCGAAATTACGCGTCAATTGTTTCACCCAAACTGGTTTTCGTTGCCTAGCATCCCTTGGCTTCGGTTTGGCTCCAACAACAGTTTCATTCCTTTGATCGATGAGACGATAAGTGTGGTAGATTCAAAAAATAAGGGGAAGATTTACTTCGAGCAGGTTGGTTTAAAGAAACTTGTGGCATTGCGGGATGAATACTATAAAGCGAAGGAAGATTCCAAAAAATTGGATCTGGCTGAAACAACAAGTTTAGAGACCATTGAGGATGGCGACAAGGTTCCAATCGATAGTATTCTCGTGAAGGGCCTCGAAAATGGCTCAAAAGCGAAAGACGAAAAGGCTGGCGATAATAAAGAAAAGGGCGTGGTAAAGGACGAGGAAATGAAGATGGACGTCGATGAAGTCGATGCTTCAGTAAATGAAGAGGCTGCAGAGCAGAATGGTGACGCCAAAGATACATCCAACGGGGAAGTCAAGGTTAACGGATCTAGCACTGAGCAAAGCGAAGTAAATGGGTCCGTCGATCTCCACAGCAAAGACGGCGTGTCCAGTGATGATCAAATTAATGATAAGGAGGTGAACGGGAAAAATGAGGAAGAGGAGAATGAAGAGGAAGAGGAAGAAGATGTAAAACTTGAAGGTCTACCCATCAACGTGAAAAATCTTTTCGAATGGAAACCTGAAAACAAAATTGAGGACGATGAGATCGAGGCGATCGAAAAGGGAACCGAACAACAGCTCATCAATACTTTGTTGATAGATTTGCAGAAATTGAGACACAAAAGATACGTTGTGAATGGCAGTGGAACGTCTGACAAACCATTCAAGGTCATCAAACCCTCCAAAGAGGAAAAGCAAATATACTACAAAATCAAGAGATTGTTGATAAATGTGGTTTCAAATGTGGCTCCTAAAGAAATCGTCAATAACGGGGCTTCAGGATATCAAGAAGACGAGGAAGATAAGGATTACGGTTTGAAACTTTCAAAGTACATCCCAACATTAGCCACCAATTATTCCGGAACTTTGCAGGCGCCGGTGCCTATCAACTACAATGCAGGTAGAGGCAGTCAAAGGGTTCAAGGCCTAGGACACAGGACATATAAAAAGAAAAGATGAATAATGGATCCAATTCACGCTTCGACCGCCCAAAACATCAACGGTTGTTTGTACACTACATGATTAGCTTTCAATTTTTAAATATATATTACAATGATATTAATTATTTCTCCAAACGATCATCCCTTTGTACGCAAATGTGCTAAACGACTATATCAATGTTTTGTCTTCTAAGTTTCTCTTCTTTGTCTTTAATGGCGGTGTAGCATTTGACTCTAAGATCAGTCAACTCGTCACGCTTGAAGTCACGCAACGATAAATGAGCACCACAACCAGGAATTGGACAGCTAGATTTTGTCCTCAAGTATTCCTTCAAAGGCTCGCTAGAGAATACATGGCCACACTTTTTCGATACTAATGGGTTGACAAACTGGGAAAGCGAGATAGGGCATTTCAACGTGACCTTCCCACCTTCCATCTCAAGGTCATCATCGTCTTCTTCGACACCTCCAGCTCCATTGTACTCTAAATTTTTTGGTAATGGCTCGAGGGGATGCTTGGAAACAAAGACGTGCCGCTGGAGTTCCAAGTATGTAGGGTCTACACTTCTAACTGGCTTTTCGTTCTCTGCTTTGAGGTTACTTTCAAAAATTTGAGAAAGATCACGATCGTCTTGAATATCGGTCCCGATCGACGATAAATTATCAAGAGTCAACGAGAAGCCATTCATAGCCCTTTGCTTCACCAAGCCTTTAGTAGTGTTGATGGCATTCTGCAAATTAATTGCGTTGGTTTGCAACTCATTCAAGTCTTTCAAGGCTGCAAGAGAGTAGTCGATCAAGTCTTGGTTGCTTGTATTGGTACCATTTTCAGCAATGCTGGCCAATAAATACAGATCTGTAGCATCAGTTAAGTCGGTTTGTAGTTTTTTGATGAGCTCACCATTATCTTCGGATCTCAAACTGAATACATTTCGCGAGGTATTCCCAAGAATAGGAATGTTATCAGGAATACTGAAGTCTTTGATAGCTTGCAATCTTTGACTGATTTGTTGGAATAATTGCTCATCATTATCCTGGTTCGTATTTAATTGGTAGTCAGATATATCGCCTCCCGGCTGTTCACCTGAAAATTCTTCTTCAAGATCCTCGTCGTCCTCTATCACTCTTCTTCTTCTCAGCATTTTGCCTTTGGATATGGTAGAAAATAGCTAAATCAGCCCGCTGATGCTTTCAATGTCTTCTATCAACCTGATGCTACTATAATGTATCGTCAAAAAGCGACGCGACATTTTTGATCTTCGTGATGTTTTCTTTTCATTTACTGCAGCTCACGCGTATTGAGGTGTATGGATGTACTTTGATTTACTGATGTTAGGGTGTGTGGCTACTTTACGGTTGCACGCAACCTATCACGATATACTATCGTGATTAGACACCCCGCAACGTCAGCTACAGGAAATGCAATTCCTTACAGTGACTACGTTTCGAGAGAGATAGCATATTGCAATTAGTTTTTGCGGCATCAAATATACGGTAGAGATAAGAACAACGATATCTGAATACGCTTTGGGTTTAGATACATTCGGGGAGTGCGATTCCAACACCAAGTGAGAGCATATATTTTGAACCATCAAAGGAGTCAGCAGATACAAAGAGTTTGAAAATCATTACCACCAACTTTCGTCAGTGGCGCTTGTGATATATCTTTTTCGGTGCTTATCATCTCGACGTATGGATGGCCACCGATAAGAAAAAAATGCAATATATTTAGCTGTGTGGCGTAATACCAAGAGTTTTGTGTCTATGGCTTTCCTTCACACTTATCTAAACTAGGCAAAAAACTATCTATGGGCCAGCCATGAAATAACATAACCTTGAGTATCTCTGAGAATTTCATGCACCCGTGAGTAGAGACGTCGGCTAAACAACCTGTATTGTTTAAATTGCCAAGATAATCAGTAGCTCAAGTGCTTATTTTAATTGTGAGAAGAACATCAAATTTCTCAAATTGTGCGTTCTTATCAGCAAAGAGTTGAAAACTTATTACAGATAGGCACACATGAAAGGCTGTCTCAAGTGAAAAACATTTTACTCGCCCGTCGGACCCTGAAATAGCAGCTGCATCCGTCGACGTAATAATGCATACGAGCTACCCCACTTTTGCAACTACTAAGCAGCAATATAAATCATTACTATTGAAGAGCAATCAATACATTGCTCTGGTCATCAGATACGGCTGACAAAAGTGTACGAACGAAAATGAAAAAATTTCTCCCTGATTGTTTTGTGCGTAGTTAATAACAATTAGCCAAGACCAATTTGGTGCCCTACGAAACGCAAACTTTCTTCCTTCCACATGATGCCCAGTCTCAATCTCACTGCCCCCATGGCCTATCAAGAGCGATCATAAATGTATTCACAGGCTATTCAGCAGTCAGCGTCTGCTTTGTGATGCAGGTCTTTTAGTTTATTGGGTGTCTTTTGGCGTGTTGAGTGCGGCTTTGGGTTTTTGTTTTTTTTGCCCGTGTTTAACATTGCATATTGTTTTGCCCCTCGAGAACCTCCTTCGTTACTAAAAGCATAAATTGCTGTCATGCACAATCTAATCGCTAATAATTTTACCACATCCTTCTTTTCCTGCCTTACTGGGACCCTCTCTTTTCTTATATTTTGAAAATTTTCTTTCTTTACCTCAACGCGAATTTGATTGCTATATAAATGATAGCGTATTCCTGTCCTTTCGCTAAAGTATTGTTTTTACACATCAAAATTGTATCATCCTTCATTGCTGCTATCAAATTTCCTCTTTGTTAATCCTCAGAACAATCCAGAAGAAAATCTTTTTGCCTAACGTTAATCAACGATAAGCTGTGAAAATGAACAAGTCTAGTAGCACCTCCTTTGATTTGGAGAAAAATCAACAACTACATTCTGAAGTTATTGAATCTCCGGTACAGCTTGAGATTCCCGAAGATAAGCGACTCAAGAGGGACTTGAAGGCCCGTCATGTTTCCATGATTGCCATCGGAGGGTCTTTGGGAACAGGGTTGCTTATTGGCACCGGTAGTGCATTGGCAAAAGCCGGCCCGGGATCTGTGTTTATTTGCTACTCTATGATTGGACTTGTGGTGTATATTGTTATGTGCTCTCTTGGTGAAATGGCTGCCTATATTCCTCTTCCAGAGGGTTTCAGTGGATATGCTTCAAGATACTGCGATGAAGCTTTGGGCTTTGCCGTTGGGTATTGTTACCTTTTCAAATACTTGATTATCACTCCCAACCAGTTAACTGCCGCAGCATTAGTGCTCCAATACTGGGTAGATAGAGACAAAGTCAACCCAGGGGTCTGGATAACAATATTTCTTCTTGTCATCACGTGCATCAACTATTTCGGGGTCAGATTTTTCGGAGAGTTTGAGTTCTGGTTATCATCCTTCAAAGTCATTACCGTGATTGGGTTGATCATTTTATTGTTTGTTTTAATGCTTGGAGGGGGACCCACCCACGACCGTACGGGTTTCAGATACTGGTCAGACCCAGGGGCTTTTGCAGAGTACAAAGGAATAGATGGGTCCTTAGGAAAGTTTGTCTCGTTTGCCTCGGTTATAGTTGTGGCCGTGTTTGCTTATTTGGGTGTGGAGTTAGTGGGTATAGTTTTCGCTGAAGCTGGTGATGTTAGACACAGTATTCCAAAGGCAGTGCGCTTAACATTTTACAGAATCACTATCTTCTACTGTGTTACCGTTTTGTTATTGGGATGCTGTCTCGCTTATAATGACGAAAAATTGGTGTTTGCTAATAAAAAGTCAACATCGGCTGCTGCATCACCATTTGTGGTTGCGATTCAAAATGCCAAAATCAAAGCACTACCAGATATCTTCAACGCATGTGTTTTAATATTCGTTTTCTCTGCCTGCAACTCGGATCTCTATATCGCGTCAAGAACCTTATATGGGCTATCACTCAACAAGAAAGCACCTGCAATTTTCTCAAAGACTGACAAAAGAGGTGTTCCTATATATGCATTGGGATTTGCAGTTGTGTTTTGCTTCTTGGCCTATATGAATGTGTCCAGCAGCTCAACCAAAATCTTCACCTACTTTGTGAATGTGGTTTCGATTTTTGGGTTATTGACTTGGGTATCTATTTTGGTGACCCACATTTACTTCTTGAGGGCCTTGAAAGCTCAAGGAATTAACAGGGAGAAAGAATTAGCATACAGATCACCATTCCAACCATATGCTGATTACATTGCCCTTGGCGTTTGCATTTTAGTTTGTTTGATCAAAAACTTCACAGTTTTCATTCATGGCTTTGACTATAAAACGTTCATCACCGGGTATATTGGGATCCCGGTGTTTTTGATTTCTTTGTTTGGGTACAAGTTCATCATGAAGACAAAAACCCGCAAACCAGAAGAGGTTGACTTGGTGACATACAAGGAGGCAATTGATGCTGAAGAAGTCGCCTGTAAGGAGGAGAGAGAAAGAATCAGACAAGAACGCGGTGATAAGAAAGACTTGGGCTGGTTCTATGATAAGTTCTTGGGTTGGGTGTTTTGAAGATGATTATTTGTGTCTCATCTATTTGTTATTTTCTCAACATGTTCGCTGCTATTTTTCTTTTTTGATAGTCACTTTTTGATGTTTCTTTATCTGTTAACTTTGTTTCCTTTATACCATATTTTACTGTCGTAGATTTCGCTCTACGTATTTGAGTTTGATATTTATTGTTTTGACTCCGTACTCAATCCTTCTTGCACTGTAACTGATTTCAACCGATCAATTTGCTCTTGGAGAAATCGTTCTCCACATCTATTTTAAATTAAGGACTGCTTTCCCCACAATCACTACGGTCATTCTTCCTTTTCTCCATTTTGACCTCCATAAAGATCCTTACTCATCGGAAGAAAACAGCTGCTTTTGGCTACTCGCTTCTTCTAGTTTTAAGCTTTTATTTCTGATAGCTCAGATATCTCCAAATCTACGGTAAACATCACGGTGCACGTT
Organism: Saccharomycopsis sp. NRRL Y-5750; assembly: GCA_030564765.1. Taxonomy (NCBI): domain Eukaryota; kingdom Fungi; phylum Ascomycota; class Saccharomycetes; order Ascoideales; family Saccharomycopsidaceae; genus Saccharomycopsis; species Saccharomycopsis sp. NRRL Y-5750. The sequence goes on along the minus strand of JAKTZD010000010.1, from coordinate 140,411 downwards.
GCAGTCAACATTTTCTTAGCTCATCATTTGCCTACGACTAGCACCAAAAAGAAGCAAGGGTGATGCACCTGATCCATGAATTAAGACCGGTTGCTTCTTGAGGACAGCTTCTCGAGGCACTAATGTTGTATTTCAATCTCATGGAATGCTCAAGACTTGCAAAAAACTATTAAACCTCTGTTGTTTATATGCTAGTGATACGTATTGTTTTACATCCGTTAGTGCCATCTAGCTCTCTTGTCAGCAAATCGTAAATTACCATTCCAGGATGGACGGAAAAACGAACTTGAGGTTTTTCGAGCAAATCCAACAGCCAGGAACTGTTTCAGATGTTTCAACCCATTATTAGCGGCTTGGTCTTAGAAGCATTTTTAGGACTTGCCTCGCGCGTTTGGGGTTCTGGTTTTGTTGTCCTGTATTCAGCTGTGTACAGATTCAAGTATACTTACTGTGTGCTTCGAAACAATTGTATGGTTAGAGGTGATTCAAAAGAGAAAAAAAACAGGAAAAAAACAAGTATGAAATCAAAAAGTTGTCTCGCTTATAGGCAGTGAGATGCTGGCACGGAAACAGAAGATATCGTCGGAATCAGCTCAACCCCTCGGAAAGGCCAGAAGCTGTGTCATTGGGCTATTTGAAAACATCCTTTGATGTTCCAGGTTCGCATCTCAGACATCAGCCAAAGCCGGAGCCAGATACAAAGGGGCCACGGCACGTGCAACGAAACGGTGGTACAAAGCCTATCCGTCAAGGGACGTTCTTTGCATTGTTGTTCCTGAGAAAGCGGGGGGGATGGGTTTCTAGCGAGCCAGACAACAGCCTCTCCTAGTGGTGTTTAGTGAGAAACCTTTTTTGCTGAACAGTTTCTCCGAACAGTGTCGTCATCCGGAGGCAAGCCAGACGAAACAAATGTCAATTTTAGCTTTGCAGCGTACTAAATGTTATTTTTGTCTGTTTTTATGGGCGAGCACACACATGTTCCACACATTAGTTATACGCTGTTCTTTTCGCCGATGAAATATATGTATACATGTTGGTGTTGCCCCAGAATGGAATCCCATGAACAGCGCTATAGCAGCGTTATCTGTCTGCCAGGCCCTTAATGCCGGTGCCAGGATCACGAGAGAACCAAAAAGAAGTCCCAATGATACTTTTTCACGGCTCTTTAATTGCTCATCAGCTACAAGGATGTGGATGTGCTTTCTGGGAGTCTAGACCCAGCAACGTCTACGTGTGTGCCATGCGAGACTCTGGCCTGTTTCTCAAACCAAAAGACCCTGACCTCTCTAAGAGGTGCGGCCTGCGACACTCAGGTCTACAAGCAAAAGTGAGGAATTTCCCGGTTTGAGCTCAGCTTTGCCCTGAAATTCTATTTTTAATATTTTTTTATCGGCAAAATTCAGCGTTTCGTCGTTTTGTCTAATTTTTTTTGTACACCTGTAAGGTAAAAACGATCCCGCTCGAGTATAAATAAACTTGGGTATCTCGATTTTCTGCTCTTCTTTCGCCACACTCGAGCTCAGGGACATATTGGTTGTAACGAGTAACCCGTTTTCGATTCTGCCTGCCCGCCTCGGTTATAAGCATCTTCCTTAGCCATTTTGCCTTCTGCCTTTTCCCACCTGACTATTTTTTGGTTCTTCTCTGATCTTTGATTGTTTCTTTCTTCTCTCCACAATGTGCGGTATTTTTGGCTACTGCAACTACTTGGTCGACAAGACCAGGGGCGAAATCATCGACACCCTTGTCGAGGGCCTTCAAAGGCTCGAATACAGAGGCTACGACTCGGCTGGTTTAGCCATTGATGGCGATGCTCCGGGCGAGTCGTTGCTTTTCAAGGAGACCGGAAAAGTCGCCGCCTTGAAAAAAAAAATCGAAAACGACCATCCTAACAGAGACGCAGTGTTTTCGTCCCACTGCGGAATTGCCCACACCAGATGGGCCACCCACGGGGAGCCTAAGCCAGTCAACTGCCACCCACAGAGATCTGACCCTCACAACGAGTTCTTGGTGGTCCACAACGGGATCATCACCAACTACCAGGACATCAAGACCTTGTTGCAAAAGAAGGGCTTTGTGTTTGAGTCCGAAACCGATACCGAGTGTATCGCCAAACTCTTCAAGCACGTCTACGACACCCACGCCAAAAACAACGTTGAGTTGGACTTCCAGACCTTGATGAAGCAGGTGTTGGGAGAATTGGAAGGGTCCTACGGGTTGTTGGTCAAGTCTTCCCACTATCCAAACGAGTTGATTGGGACCAGAAAGGGTTCTCCTTTGTTGATTGGTGTCAAATCCGACCAGAAATTGAAGGTTGACTTCGTTGACGTCGAGTTCCCTGACCAGACCAACTTGTTGGTTCCTCCAGCCCCAGCCACGCACCATGGAAATCATCTCTTGTCGCCAATTTCTGCTAACGACAACTTGAGAACCTCGCAGTCCAGAGCCTTTTTGTCTGAGGACGGCGTGCCAAGACCGGTTGAGTTTTTCTTCTCTTCTGACCCTTCCTCGGTGGTGGAGTACACCAAGAAGGTGTTGTTCCTTGAGGACGACGATATTGCCCACATTTACGACGGAGAGTTGCACATCCACAGAGCCAAAAAGGAGGCCGGCGAGTCCTCTGTCAGATCTATCCAGACCCTTGAAATGGAGTTGGCCCAAATCATGAAGGGTCCATACAAGCATTTCATGGCTAAGGAGATCTTTGAGCAGCCTGAATCCACCTTCAACACCATGAGAGGTAGAATAGACTTTGTCAACCACACTGTGCAGTTGGGTGGCCTCAAATCGTTCATTTCAAGTATCAGACGTAGCAAACGTATCATTATGATTGCCTGTGGTACCTCCTACCACTCGTGTATTGCCACAAGAGCCATCTTCGAGGAATTGACCGAAATCCCTGTTTCGGTTGAGTTGGCCTCGGACTTCTTGGACAGAAAGTCCCCGGTTTTCCGTGACGATGTGTGTGTGTTTGTTTCGCAATCCGGAGAGACTGCAGACTCCATGTTGGCCCTCAAATACTGTATTGAGAGGGGCGCCTTGACTGTGGGTGTTGTGAACACTGTTGGTTCGTCTATTTCACGTGCCACCAACTGTGGTGTCCATATCAACGCCGGTCCAGAAATCGGTGTTGCTTCTACCAAGGCTTACACCTCCCAGTACATCGCTCTTGTCATGATTGCCCTTTCTCTTTCTGACGACAGAATCTCAATGACCCAAAGAAGAATCGAGATCATTGACGGTCTTAAGAAGATTCCTCAGCAGATCAAGGAGGTTCTCAAGTTGGAGGAAACCATCAAGGAGTTGTGCTCCAAGCAGTTGAACGATCAGAAATCGTTGTTGTTGTTGGGTAGAGGCTACCAGTACGCCACTGCCTTGGAAGGAGCCCTTAAGATTAAGGAAATCTCCTACATGCACTCCGAGGGGGTGTTGGCTGGTGAGTTGAAACACGGTGTTTTGGCTCTTGTTGACGACCAGTTGCCTATCATTGCTATTGCCACCAGAGACTCGTTGTTCCCTAAGGTCATGAGTGCTCTTGAACAGGTCACTGCCAGATCCGGAAGACCAGTGGTTATTTGTAACGACGAGAACGACATTGCCAACAGAGACAAGTTCTTGGCGGTGTTGAAGGTTCCAACGACGGTTGATTGTTTACAAGGGTTATTGAACATCATCCCATTGCAATTAACAAGTTACTGGTTAGCTGTTAATAGAAACATCAATGTTGACTTCCCACGGAACTTGGCCAAGTCTGTGACCGTGGAGTAAGTTGTGCGTCTTTATATACTTCCAAGTAAAAATGTATAAAAAATAGAAAAGGATAATTATTTGAGAAACAGCTGTAAGGGAGCAGCAAGCTAGGCGACAGGCCAGGTTTGAGGCGTGCTTGACGGTCAGTCTATCTTACAATACAGGTTTATCATGTTTGAGGCAGCTTTATGCGTGCTAAATTATTGCACTATTTATTTCGGAAATGAGATTGTTATTCATCAGTTGACTTGTATCAGCTGGCTTGGTATGTTATCATGAAACACGGGTATATTCAACGTATCATATATTAGCTATATTGGGTTGCTAAATTATTGTACAATAGTGGCCATAATTACGACCGCTATATTATTGTACAGTAGCGGCTATAACTCTAGCTGCTCATTATCGCAGCTATTGTAGCTGCTCATCACAGATCATGCAGCAACGCTGTCATTGTAAGTGATCACCAAATCATCGAAATTAGGGGCATTCTGGATCGATAATCCATGCTCATTTGCAAGATGCAATAAACAAATAAAACAGAAGCTCGTACTCAAGTCTTTTTTCTCCTCTGGTCGGTACATTCTATCGATGTTTTCAATAACATCCGTAAACTGGATCGTAGCCGGCTTCTCCTCCTTCTGCTGTTGCTCTTCAATCACCATATCCTCTAGCTCCTTAGGCTCCTCACTATTTTCAATAGCATCATTCACATCAGTTTCCTTCTTGTCTTCCTCCTTACTGTCCAAATGACTTTCTTTCTTAGCTAGCGACTCATTTTTCCTGTTTTCATAAACTAACGACTTCCAAATATTGTTCTTCAAAGCATGGACGTCCACTCGTTTGGCCGTTCTAGAGAAATTCACATATTCAGGTCGCACCCGTCTACCGCCTGTAATCAAGTTTGCGCCAATACCGTTATTCGCTTCATTTATGTTCTTCTGGGGATCATCTTCTTTGAAACCTTCTAGCGTGAAGGCTGGAAGAAGCTCTGGAATTTCTCCTGGGGCCGCCTCTGTTGCTTGCGGTGCATCCATGTTCAATGCTGTTGCCAATCCGGCAATATTTATGTCTATATCCTCGTCTATTATTGGATCATTAGCACGGAAGCCGTCATCGCCAAAGGAGACCTCCTCGTTGTTAATCTGCTCCATATCTTCGTTTTCATATCTTTTAGCCCAGTAGTTCTCATCTGCAGCTTCGTTTATTGCAAGTTCCTTGTCACCGCTTTCAGGATTGATTCTCTCTGCCGTTCTGTTTGCAATTTCAGTATTCTGTGGCAATGATGTTTGAGGTCTTTGCCGCTTTCTCATAGATTTTACAGCGTCCGGCTTGCAGAATAGTTTCAACAACCTTTCCGAACTGAAAAACAAATCTGTTGGTAATAAGTTACTATCTTCGCTGACTCGCTGGTTCTTAGGCAAGTCTATTTTTGCGTTTCCTGCTGGCTTGAAGATCAAGTCTTCAAACTCTTTGCTAATATCAATCTTGCTCAAAAAATCAATCTGAAAGCTTTCTTTTCTCTTTTTGGTGGTCTTCTGAGCCACAACTCCTTCTGGCACAGCATTGGCGGATAAGTTCCCAGCAGCCAATGCAGCAGCATCACCACCACGTTTTTTCAAGGCCGAAACTTTCCAGTGTTCAGGCCCTGCCCAGTTGACTTTCATGTTCTGGTCGAAATAAGCCATTAGTTCCCTATCGTTGACGGTTTCCATAATATTCAGTTCCGTTTCACGCTGTTTCTCCACTCCTATTCGTTCTTCTTCCTCAAACATTCGCCCAATGTCTTCCGCAATACTCCCATAGCTTTGGCCTCCATCCATCCCAATGTCGTCTACATCAGCCCCTACGTCATCTATATCAATGTCTGAAACATTAGGACCAAAGTCTAGGTCTAGATCGTCTCTGAAAAAGTTTCCTTCCTGATCAAGAAGAGCTTTGTCGATTTCAAGATCGTGGTGGGAGCCGTTTAGCGATATAGACTGCGAATGGCCCACAGGATAATAGCTTTTGCTAGAGTTGACTTCACCAAGGATTGTTTTCGCCTGGTCTGTATCCTCAAGAACAATCTCAATACTTTTCATTGATGGGCAAATCTCAAGAGATTCGAGCTCCTCAGGGGTGTCAAAAATGAAGCGTTTGAATGCATTCACATCTATTTCTTGGTTGTATTTTTCCGCGCTAATATCATCTTCATCAACCTCCTGAATCGTAGCAATTGTTCCACCCGTATGGCCCTGATCGGGTTTGCTAGCAGCGGCATCAAACACTATTCTCTGGTCGCTATTAACGTTCAATATGTTAAGCAAAAGACTCTTAGCCCCACCTTCATCAAACTCAGACAACGCTCTTTTGAAAAGAGGGTCTATTTCAAGTTCCAGATCCAATTTCTTCACTCTGATGACGCTGAAGTTTACAAGTGTTGAATCTACCATTCTTGCTTTATTTAATTTTCTGGTCTTTGAGTGATCATCTTCTCCATCGTCGCCTTCTTCTCCGTTGAGTGCATCGTCCTCTTCCCCATCGTTTCCTGTCGAAGATCCAGAACCTTTCTTAGTAGCCAAGCCAGTAAGCAATCTGCCCGTTTCTGTAGCCACAGAGTCCACTCTCAGAGAATAAATCTTCACACACCCATCGAGAGTTGCCGAGGCCTTTTGAAAATTAATATTGTCACCCTCCTTCAACACACTCATCTCATGGAAGTAGTCAATCAAGGCAAAGTTCCAACTGTTAGTTGAGTTGATCTTGTTGTCTGTAGCTAGTTTGATCCATTCGTCGAAATCTGCCATCGACATTTGGCTTTTGGATATTCTGGAGGTGTCGTGATCCTCTCCAGAAGTATCGACTGAATCGGAAGTCCCCGCGTTTGCGACCACACTATTGACCATGCTGCTGGCACCTGCGCTGCCCTTCCTAGAAGTAGCACTCATCAGCTTCCTTCTGAGAGACAACGAGGCCGAACTGTCGTTGAGCAAGCTTGTTTCTGCATTATCATCATCGAGATCCAACTCTTTTCTCAAAATATCTGCGCCGCTGACCCTCCGATCTCTCTTGAATCTCTTTGCAATCTTTTTAGCACGCACGTACGACATTTTGTGTTCCGACTATCGCTTTTACGATCTGCTTTCGTGCTGTGCCGCGGTGTGTAATGATCATCCATCCCGAGTCTTCAAAACCTACGTTTTGTATTTCTGTGTTTGTTTATTTTGCAGATAAATTATTTTTGGTGAAAAGTAAATAGAAAAATGAGACATCTAACATGCAGATACATGCGCTCTAACGTTTCAATGTTGTGATGCCTGCAGACACCTACATTTACATGCAGCTTTGTGCACGTATATGTTAGTCGGCACAAAAACTGTTTTATTACGCCATAAACACCTATCAATTTTTTTTTACCATGTATTCTCATCGCTGCAAAATAGTTCGTCAAGGTTCTTCATTCTGGTCATAACAAGTGCTCTCTTTCAAATACATATTATGGTTGAAACTCCGTCAGGTATGCTCAATAACCTACAGAAACCCCCAAACTAAAAGTGAGTGCTGCCTATATTTTGTGTATCAATAATGTTCTTATTAGCAATATTCTCGTAGCATTTGTAGCCATACAAGGCGAAAATCGGTCGGAAATCGATTTCCGGGTTCCGGTTGAACTTGATCTGTACACACGTGAGTTTTGCGTCCATGTGCGTCTGCAGATCGACTTTTCTCAAAACTACAAGTGGATATCAGGAGCAGAAGAGACGAAATGACTGAAATTTTTTTTTCAAGCTTGGATGCGTCTCTCCATCTCATTATGCTGCTACAAAGTGTGGGTTTGTACCAACAGTCACATTGCATGCTTCACTAATTTTAATTCATCTACATCACGTAAAGAATCTCAAAGAATGGTTAGAGTTAAAAACAGATATTTGGTGTTCCAGATACTATATCCCTCAGACAATCTCAATGACTTCTCGCACAGCGGATCCACCCTCGCAATAAGGAAATCTTCGCCACAATTTATTAACCCACGGTACCTAATGTCCTTGCTCAAAGACAACGTCAGCTTGAATTTCGGAGACTATGGGCGAGGGGCAGTCAGCAGTTCAATGAGTATTCGATACTTTTCCAATAAGACGTCTACAGGGCTCATCAAGATCTTCAGGGATGATTTCCAGCTTTTGACATTCGCATTAATGTGTATAACCCACATTGAGGGTATACCAGTGTCCATACAGATACAGAGGGTCAGTGGCACCATCAGGAAGGCCCAAGAATTCATGATACAGAATAACAAAGAGCTCATCGATGAGATTGAAAGCATCGTGGGGTAGAAAACCCATGCACACTACTTTGTAAATAAGGGTGCCTACTTTTCTAATTCTTCAATGAACAGAATGTTATTAATAAGCAGATATGATTAATGAACAGCATGTAATTTGTCCGGGATTCGAACCCAGTACGACTCGCAGTAGCGAGAAAGTAGGTAGCGACTGAGATTCAGGTAGGAGAGGGGCTGAAAGTTCGTTTTCCCTTTGTACCCCCCAAAAAAATGTTCGGCGGTCTTGCCTCCTCGATGTCCCGTGTGGGTGGGTGAATTGATGAGGGGGTTTTGTTCTCGTGACGCTCACTCAAATATCGCAATGTGAAAAGTATTGCACACTCCAAAAAAAAAAATTGCGTAAAACTCCCGATCGGCCGCGAATTTCTCCCAGTCATCCTGGATTCGAATCCCGGACAAGTTACACTCTGTTTATTAATACTAATTATTAGTAACTTAGATGCAGATATATATATCTGCATCTAAGTTACTTTTATATAAGTTACTAATATATATACCTACAAGTACATTTAGGATGTCATCAGCAATATAGATATATTATCCGCGTTTGCCTTCCTTGATTTTGGCATCGATCTTATACTCGACGTTACGTAAAAAGTCCTGCTTGCTCAAATAGCCGTCTTTATTGTGCTTGTTCAACTCGTCACCCAACTTGTTGTTGTCTACAAAGTTAGCCCAATCAAGCCGCGACTTTTCGAGCGTATTGATCTTGGTTAATTTAGAGCCGTTCAAAATTGAGTCTACTAAAGAAGACTTCTTGCGTGCTCTTTTTAATTTCGGCCTTGATGGTGCCTGTGGCGCTGGCTTGTTAGTAGTATCACGAAGCACTTTTTTTTTCTTGTTGTCGCTACTTAGCTTACTTGAATTGAGGTAAGCTTTCGCCTCCGCAGAAGAACGCAATACCCATTTGTCTTCCGTGATAGTTTTTCCTGAAAACTCATACGTCCTATGGATCTTTATTTTCTCCTCTTCTAGCGGGGCGCTTGTGGTTCCGGCTATTGGGCTGTTTTCATCATCTGTCAGCTTATCAGCAAGCTTCACGCTAGAAGACTTCATTTCGTTAAAAATCGAGTCAATATCGAGATTACTGGCGTTTTTGGAATCTTCATTCAAGATTTTCTGCGCCTCCAAGTCTTTTTCCTCCGATTGGAGTTTAAGTCGCTGGCTTCGGGTCTTTATCAAACCGCCCTCGCTACTCTCTATTCTCGAGTAATTCGCTCTCTTTATCTCTTTTACCGAGTTTTCATTCTCGTCGTTATAGTCGTCATCTTCCAGCTCGTCCTCGCTGTCATTGCTTTCCGGCTGATTGTTGCTTTTTTTTGCCACCGCGGGGTCGTAATCTTCATCGGATGTGTCGTTATCGTCGTCTGCCTGCTCTACTATTTCCGCCGTGTCTTTCTGTTTTCGCAGACTAGTAGCGTCTTTGACATTTTCCTGCAGTGAAGCCTTTCTTCTCCCTGTGGATGTCGTCATTATACTGGTGCGCCAGAGTTCTTGAATTTTTTTCCTCTTTTCCGTCCTGTGTCAGTAAAAAATTTCTATTGTTGGTGAAGAAAAAAAATAGGAGGCAAACAAGGACGGATATATCCTATAGGGTTGTTCACTTTTGAATTGTTTTCCTTTGAAGTGCGAAAGATGGGAAAAATAAGGTTTTCAGCCGAAATCGAAGTTTAGTTTGAAAATATCCAAAAATGTGAGTCGAAGGAGGCTTCGACAAAAACTTAGACACACCATTATGTATACGAGCACTACACTTTTGGGTCACTTTTTGCCAGTTTAATCATAAACGCACTACTTTTTTGATTCATCCATTGTCACATAGACTATAGTCTATAGGCACTACACATTTTGCACCCATTTCTTATGCGCACTACACCCTAAGTCACTCTGGTGCAACCCGTTTATGCATTGCATACCTATGTTCAACATGAGACATGTATGTTCTAAATAAAGGCTATTGTATGCGCTCCGGCCCTTTCTAATATTAGCTATTTGTTGCTAGTTTGTAATACCTATCTAGACGGGATTATAATTATCTACATAAATAGATAATAAGCTCCTATACACGACCTATTTTCCCCTTAGAAAGACGGAAAGTGTACAAAGAGGCAGTAGATTGTAGCTAAAGTATCTATTTGAGTAAGTACATGCCCCTGCAAATTCCAACCAGCCATTACATCATAAGTTCATTCAACTGAAGTGTAACGGTGAAAAACTTTTTACAATTGTATGACAGAATTAACACGTTTTATTGAATAGATTACCTCGAGCCTATTAAAGGCTAATGTAGACTAATGTCTCCAATAGGCTCGAGAAGGTCACTAAATAACGAGTCCTCAAGATTGCAAAAGCAAAATATCAGCAAATAGAAGACCGACTGCTGCTTTAACACCTGCCTCAATGACTTCTTTAACATCTTCTTCGAGACCTTCCCCAACACCTTCTTTAACATCTTCAACACCTTCAACACCTCCTGCCAGTGCTGCTTCTGATGTAGTCAAGGCTGTTAGTGAAGATAAAGAGACGGCAACAAGCACAGAATAGGAACATGAAATCGTTCTGGATTTCTCTCACCTTGAAAGATTGTTGATCTTTCTGCTTTACACGGTAGGCACAAGACGAAGGAGGAGAGAAAAAAGTCTCCAGCTATGGTCATTTTATAGCAAGGTCGCCACGAATTTTCATTCTTCAGGCCTCTACGTTTGTAATCCTTGTCTGATCTATTCATCAAGGATATATTTTCATACTCATTCTGCAGCTTACAAGGGCTCTCTTGATTGGATTCATAGCCACATTCGATCCAATAATCCTGAACATGCTCGTCGATCCGAGCTTGTCGTTCAGTTTTATGAATATTCTCACCTTCAGAGAGGTTATATTGGCCCTCAAGACAGACCTGCTACTTCTAAGGACTGTAGAAAAGTGTCAAATCCTTGATGTCCGAGATGGATCGTCTCCATGACAGTGATGTTCAGGCTCTCAAGAACCTCCTTATAGGTGTCGTGTTTATTGGTGTTATCCATGATTTATGGAATTCGCCAAGTGGTAATCCCATCTGTGGCATAGCCATTTCACTCCTTGACAAGAATTCCAATGATCGAGAGGTCTTCATCTTTATGGCACGTATCAAGGGTCAACATTTGCACAAAGTTTGGCCGCGAATGCCAAATGCAGACATGTCAAAAACGAACTAGCATCCCTGAAATGCGTTGCTCTTATATGAGCATATATCATCAACATTGTCTGTAAAGCGATTATCAGGCCTCTCGAGAACAACGAAGACACATATATGTGTATATGTGTATATTAAAGTTGATGAGGAGGATGAGATCACTGCGTTGAAAGTTACAAGCATGTGTGTTAGAATTGCTCAACAAGCCATTGAATTCGATGTCAATGCCAATGAAAACGAGCCCGACATTGATAATGAGACAGATGTCATAGCGATGTTAGAAGTTGTCACGCTAAATGAATCTCCAGTTAATGAGCGAGGCGGAAAGGGGGCGTTGAGTAAAATACACAGTCTTGCTGTTCGCATAAGAAAATCTTCTCAAGAGTTTGGCAAATACAAAGGCGACTTTGACAACGTCAACAGAATTCCATTGGATGTCAAAAGAAAATGTAATTTAAGTTACACAATGATGAAGGTGGCATTGAAAAATCGCCAAAGCGAGATTATACTGCTATATGCTCTACTCAAAATAATAGTTCTTTCATTTTTTGATGACGATTTCACATTAACAGACTGATTGAAAAGGGTGGTTATTTTACCAGTAGAGTTAATTCTTAAAGTATCACCCTCAAATTCACTACAAAGCTTATCAAAGCTATATAGTAATGATAGGCGCACAACTCTCAATGCCCCCTTTCCCCGAAAACAATTCAGCCATCATTACCAGATCTTTAGAAAGATATATTCAATACATATTGCTTATATGTTGAGAATTCTATTTTGTCTTCTCATGCATGAAATCAACCACCAAATTGTAAATGCATTAGATATATCTATATGATGAAAACTATTTACAGAATTGACACTTGCATCACTTTTTCCCAAATATCTTCAATATCCAGCTCTCGTTTTCCTTTTCATTTCTTTCATATTCATCAAACACTTTGAGTGAGCCATCTTTAGAAAGCTCGCCTACTTGACGGATCCGCTCTTCCCCAAGAACCACTATAGATGAAAAACTGTTGTTAGTACTTGGACAATTTAAAGTTTTGTTGTTGAAGTACTTACATCTTTTGTACAAAGGGTACGAAGTTGCAAACAATATTGGGATTCCAAACCAGATCATGTATATTCTGCGAACGAATTGGTTAGTATTTGGCGAACAGCGTTTGGTCTGTGGTAAATGTAATTTCTAGCTACTCACGCCTTGGATCGAGCTTGAATTTCCTTGGGTATCTTCGAAGAATTACTTTTAGCATGATTGGCTTTACCGGAAAATCCTGCCTGTCTTCCTGGAAAACTCATTGTTATTGGTCACAGGTTAATTTTCGACGTTGAAGCACACTCAATTTTATCGCGATGACATCCGTAAAAGTTGATGTTCAAAGGACCGAACCAAAAAGTTTTCAAATAGTTTGCATGTTTTCTGCTTTCTCGATATGGCTGCACAATAATGCAAATGTATGTACAAATCACACGTAGTCTCAATAATCATGGGTAGGTTCCATGTGTATCGGTAAAATTATGAGCCCCATATTACCAACATGCGTAACTTTACTGATGTAACTTTACTGATTGAGAAACAGGACCTGGTGCTGAGTGATTCTAACAGTCTACTGTTTATCAAATTACGGCTAGGACCAATTCCCCATCAATTCTATCAATAACTCCATTTCTTTCTGATGGCACGTGACAGCTGAACCCATCTCACTGAGATCTTTCAGATGAGCTTCACAGGAGTGACAAAAAAAAATTTTTTTACCAATCTGGATAGGAAAATTTTTTTATTTTTTATTTAACGTCTTCAATATGAAGTAAATACATCGATAGATCGTTTGATGTCAGTCAAGTCAGCAGCCAACAACTGCAATAGTACGAACACACAGCATACTAACACAATGGGTAAGGCAAGTGCGGACTATAAAAACAAATATTCCGGAAGCTCGGCGAAAGAACAGGTATCGGCAGCGCAACATGCCAATACTGTTTTCAAATTCAATACAAAGCTTGGTCAGCATATCTTGAAGAACCCACTTATAGCGCAGGGAATTGTTGATAAGGCTGATATACGGCCTTCCGACACGATTTTAGAGGTGGGCCCGGGTACTGGTAACTTGACTGTCAGAATTCTTCCTAAAGCTCGTAAAGTCATTGCTGTGGAGATGGATCCTAGAATGGCAGCCGAATTGACCAAAAGAGTGCGCGGGACTCCAGAAGAGAAGAAGCTTGAGATCTTGTTGGGAGACTGTATCAAGACCGACTTACCTTACTTTGACGTATGTATAAGCAACACACCATATCAGATCTCGTCACCTTTAGTGTTCAAGTTGCTCAACCAGCCCAAGCCTCCAAGAGTGTCCATTTTAATGTTTCAAAGAGAGTTCGCGATGAGATTGGTTGCTCGTCCAGGGGACTCGCTCTATTGCAGATTGAGTGCCAATGTTCAAATGTGGGCGAATGTGTCCCATATAATGAAAGTTGGGAAGAACAATTTTAGACCACCTCCAAAAGTTGAATCATCCGTGGTCAGAATAGAAGTGAAGGATCCAAGACCGCCAATAAAATTCACAGAATGGGATGGTCTACTCAGAGTGTGCTTTTTGAGAAAAAACAAGACGTTGGCCGCTGGTTTCAAGACATCGAGTGTGATAGAATTGTTGGAAAGAAATTATCAAAGATTTCTTGAGTCTCAGAATGTTGCCGATGAAGACAAAATAAAGGAAGATATAGGAGACTTAAAGGAGGTGGTCAAGGCTAAGATCGCCAAGGTCCTTGAGGAGTCTGAGTTGAGTGAACTCAGATCCAGTAAATGTGGTCAATTGGAGTTTTTGAAGTTGTTACTCGCGTTCCATAAAGAGAATTTATTCTTCACTGTGCAGTGATATATAAATACAGCAATGCATTAATTGATGAAGGTATTTGTTTAATAACATATATTTTGTAGCGCTGAGTCTGTTGTTGGAGCCCAAGGCGACTTGCATTAGCGAGAGTGATCCAGTCAAACAGTCTCGATGTCTGTTGTGTCAAAATACAATAACCGTGTCCTGATTCGCAGTATGTCAATATTTACTGTAACTCTAAATTGGGCGACAATCTTGAAAAAAAAAAAACTAGAAACATTTGAGCTATAATGGAGCTATGACAATTGTACTGAGCAAAAAAAATAGAACTTCCTCCATGTTTGTTTTTGCTTGAATGAATTATGTATTGAAAACACCAAACATTGTGGAAGTTGATAAGTAGTCTAGTAGAGCTTTATGAACTGAGCATTAAAAGCTGGCTCCAAGCTGCCCTATATTTTGTGCCATTTAGCATAATTCGTGCACCTCATCATCTCAGAGCTTGAAAAAATTTTCCACCTAATTCGAGAAGGCTTCTCTTTACATCCTTTGAACATCTCTGTGTAGTCTTTTGGAGGTGATTGGACCATAATATCTATCACAAAGCCCAGAAAAATATTCAGTGCAGATATGTTTCTAGCCAAACTTAGCGCCACTATACCAAAGGCGCATCTCCTGGTAATAAGGCACGTCTCTTTCAATGGCACTTTGAGCAGAAAGATCATAAAACCCGGTTATATCTTTCAAAGACAATTATCCGAAATAATACTCAATCTCTTCAAGAAGCCACACTGCTCTTCTTGTGGTATTAAGTTACAGTCTGCTGATCCAGATGGGTTGGGATATGTCGATAATTCGAAGCTAGACAAGCTCCTTCACCCCGAGAACCATATACTTCATCATAAAGAAAAGAAGCTGTTTAGTAAGGCAGCTGACGCGAAATTTGACGCAATCTATAATCAGTTGACTGCGGAGCAGAAAAGACTTCTCATAAATGGTTCTTCCAAAAACGGTACTGTTCTCACTCCTGACGCAAAAGAGGCTGTACAGGATGAGAATACAAACCAAGTCGAACAGATCAAATGTGTCAGATGCCACAGCGCATTGAATCACAATGAATTTTTTGATATCACCAAGAACATGAATCACAGTTTGGAAGAGATTATCGATCAGAAGATTGGAGCCAGCGATTTTGGTCATGCAAAGATATTCAATGTGATTTCCGCTCAAGATTTCCCTTTAACGTTGAATTTAAACATCTTAGATTACGTGAAAAACGTCAGTCAGTTGATATTTGTCATAAATAAAAGCGATTTGCTTTTTAACCATAGCTCACATCTATCCAAATATGGGACTCAGTACTTTTTGCAGATCATAAACCAACTAATCAACCGTCAGTATGTCAACTTTCGTGATCCATCCACCGGCCGTTTCAAACTTATCAAGAGGGACCAACTACTTGACTTCGAGGAAAAGCACAGTGGTTTCCGTCCTGAGACTGAACGTGTCAAGATTACCGAGGATCAACTTGTTCTTACCAGTGCTGACAAACTGTGGCTGATTTCTAGATTATACAATCTAATGGGAAATGCCAGAAGCTATTACTTTGTTGGCGAATCTAACGTTGGGAAATCCTCGTTGCTTTCTTCGTTGTTACTACTTGATGGCTTTTTGGCAGATAGACAGACCAAATTCAAACATATAACGAACTTCGAGTCGTTTGCCAAACGCAAAGATCTTCATAAGACGGTACAACACCCCGGTGTGTTTCTATTGCCAGGAACTACTCAGGATGTTTTGTCCTACAATCTCAAAAATGGTGCAGTAAAGATATATGACCTACCAGGGTTCGAAAAGAAAAGCTCCTGTGAGGAGAATATTTACCCCTTTCTACTGAAAGAATTTTTGAAAAATATATGCAAGCCAGCATCTTTGCAGGCTCAGAAGATCAAAAGAATAGCCAGCATGAATATCAAAAGTACCAGATATGTGTCTTTGACCAACAACAATTGCTACACCTACATGGGGTTGTTATATTTGAATGGCCCAAAAGACTCGATAACACAAATAAGAACTAATATGAATCAAGAGGGCCAAACCTACCATGACTTCAAAAAGGCTATTTCTCTTGCACGAAATCCTCCTGAGGCATTGAAGGAATATTTTGCTCTCAAAGAGGAATCAAGGGAAGAATTTTTGAAAGATCTGAATCTCAAACGGTATATCATTCCTCCGTTTTATGGAAACATAGATGTCGTCATCAAAAACATTGGATACATCACGATTACTCCAACAAAAACTGTGACTTCGGTGAAGGATATATCTGTTGGTGATTTCGATAGGTATTATGATACAGTAAATGATTATTACGAGATCATAGCACCATCGCAGCTTGAATTTTGCATTCGGGAAGCTATTGATCCGTATCTTGTAAAAAGATCTGTCACTGAGAGAAAGAAAAATGTGATGAAATATAGATACAAGGACCGCAAAGTCACTCGATACACGGTCAAAGAGGACACCTTGGAAAGAGCATTGAAGCCTGTTTTGTCGGGGAAAAAAATTTACTCTAAATTGTACGAGGTGCCATTTGATGCAGACAATGTTGCCGGTGTATTAAAGGAGAAAGTGCCTCGAAAGTCAAGATTCAAACCATTGAATTTTAATAACTTGAACGGGGGAGATAAGAAATTGCTCAAGAACTTTGATGAGCATGCTGTTGAGAAGGAGATTATTCGAATGAATCTCAATAATTATTTCTGGAACGATGACGTCTGCTAAGTTTTTTGATTGATTCCATACATGTGACTTTCTTGGTGTTCTTGGAGTTTGCGGGTAGTCTATGCAAGTTAATCATAGTAGGACTAACAGCACTTGCTTGTGCAGAGACTCTCCTTGCTTCATTTTGTAACATAGATTTGAAAAATAATAGAACCTGTTTATACTATTTGTCTTGCTATCCAATCTTTTCTGCTTAGGATCTCTGACCATTATTACCTCCACGTTGCGAGCGAAATTTTGCTAACACCTTTTCCGAAAACCTATATCAGCGACAAAACCCTAGACAAATCATTCATGGCATTGTAGAATTTCTTGTTGTCATGACTGCCTAAATTACAATGCAAGTGACTATCGACAGGGAGTTCACATTTTGGAATGAGTGCATGTAAAATCACAAAAAAAAAAGCTTATGAAAAATAGATTGGAAAACGATAAGACAGTTGCAAAATTTTTTGAGATTTTTATTTTTATTTTCCATCTCTAAATAACAGGTATAACCATCTACATCAAGAGTGTTTTGTAATTGAGCGGAAAATGATAAGCGATGAGATTGTGATTTTATATGGTACGGAAACCTATAACTCGTATGAGTTTGCGGTATTGTTGCAGCATGCGTTAACCAAGATCAACTACGCATCTAAAGTGTACTCGGCAGATGACTATCCTTTAAAAGATCTATTGACAATTAAAGCTTTGATAGTGATATCCTCCACGTTTGGAAATGGAGATAACCCCAAAAATACAGAGAATTTTTGGAGATTTCTTCGCAAAAGAAAGCTACCCAATGACTTTTTAGATCATATTCACTTCACCACATTTGGTCTTGGAGATTCCTCATACCCTAGATACAATCACTTTATCCGTAAGGTTCATGCAAGACTTATCGATCTAGGTGCAAAACCATTCAGTCCTCGAGGAGAAGGTGACGAACAGTCTCCAGAAGGTATCGAAGCGTTTTATAAGGAATGGGAGACAAAGCTAGTGGAAAATCTTCTTAGTTCAAACATCTATCCCAACGGACCTACATTGAAAACATTTTTGAAAAAAGACGAATACAGAACTAAGATACGCATTCAAACAGGTAAACTAAAGGTCGATACTTCGAACTTGCTAGAAATATCCAACTCTAGATATCAATATGGTGAAAATGGTAAATTCGAATTAGGGAAGCTCGCTAAAAACCAGAGAATCACCAGCAGCAAACACTTTCAGGATGTGCGACATATCACCATAGAAAGAAGCTCTGATGGCCCAAATAGCTTGAGTCAAATCTTTCCGGGTGATACTATATCATTATACCCTTCTAATGATCCAAGAGACGTCCAAGAGTTGCTTGATAGTCAGGATGGCTGGGCTGAAGTAGCAGACTTCAGACTAGAAATTCTCAATCAGCAACGTTCCGAATACGCAAACATTGATTTTGTTAGACCTTTGACTTTGCGCTCTTTGATCACCCATCATCTAGATATATTATCTATTCCGAGAAGGAGTTTCTTCATGAATGTCTATCAATACTCCAATGATGAAAGAGAGAAGGAAAAATTGAACGAGTTTTCACAGCTAGAATTCTCTGAAGACTTGTACAATTACGCCAACAGACCAAAACGTTCCATTTTAGAGACAATTACTGAGTTTGCAAGTCTCAGAATACCAGTGGCAGCTGTATTAGACGTCTTTCCTGTCATTCGCCCAAGACTTTTTTCAGTTGCTTCGTATACTCGTGACAGAGAATTCGATCTCTGCGTTGCCATTGTCAAGTATAGAACAATATTGAAGAGAATCAGAAAAGGTGTTTGTACAAGCTGGATTGATAGATTGGTTGAGGGTGACAAACTCATCTACAGCGTCAACCATAATAAGACAATACATAAACACATTTCGTCAGCAAATACTAATAAAGCTCCGTTAATACTCATGGGTCCTGGAACGGGTATTGCTCCTGTCAGAGCAATTGTTCAGCAGAGAATCTCCGAAGCTATTGCAGGTGAAATGGTTGTATTCACTGGAAATCGATCGAGAAACAGTGATTATCTATATGGTGATGAGCTCAAAAAATTGGCAGCGGAGAACAGTATTCGATTGTTTTCGGCGTTCTCAAGAGATAATCAAACTTTCCAAGCTGCACCAGATGCAGAAATCAAAAAGGTTCACTATTTCCAGGATTTGTTGTATTACAACAAAGTTCTAGTTTATGATCTTTTGGTCAACAAACGAGCTGTTCTCTATTTGTGTGGCTCGTCGGGGAAGATGCCAATACAAACAAGAATCACTTTGCAACTGATTTTGAAAGAGGTTGGTGGCTTACCAGACGACGAGTCAGCTCATCAATTGTTATTGAAAATAGAAAACGAAAACCGTTATTTACAAGAGACATGGTGAATCATAAGCTGGGTGACAAAGCTTATTTCTATAGCAGGTTAATATACGGTGTATATGTTATCTGGTAAATTGGCAGCAGTTTTTTAGCTACATAAGAAACTGTAGAGACATCTACCCGGAAAAATTTTTACGCGTCTGTTTTTTTTTTTTTTGGCAGCACACGAAAAATGTGAACAAAAAAACTCATCTATTGCAGTTCCTTATTTATAGCTGTCCACGAAGCTATGAACAATCAACTTGAGCTTCTCAAAAAGAAACTCAGCAATTGACGAAAATAGAAGCGCCAAAATCAGAATAACAATGTCTTTGTGGGTGGATAAATACAGACCCAAGCTGTTAGACAGCATTGACTATCATGAAAACATATCCAAAAGATTGAAAGCGTTGGCATCATCGGGAGACTTTCCACATTTACTCGTATACGGCCCATCTGGAGCTGGAAAAAAGACCAGAATTTTGGCAACGCTACACGAATTATATGGAAGTGGTGTGGAGCACATGAAAATCGATGTTAGAACCTTCAAATCACCTTCGTCAAGTAAGAAGCTAGAATTCAACGTTGTGTCGAGTTCATATCATATTGAAATAACCCCATCAGATTTGGGAAACAACGACAGAGTGATAATACAAGATCTTTTGAAAGAGATTGGTCAAACTGAACAGATTGACTTCCAGACAGGTAAGCACAGATTCAAGATTGTCATAATTAATGAGGCTGATTCTTTGTCAAGAGATGCACAGGCTGCCTTAAGAAGAACTATGGAGAAGTACTCCACCAACATTCGATTGATTTTGATCTCCAACTCGACATCAAACATCATACCACCAATAAAGTCTAGAACATTGCTTATCAGGGTATCGCTACCTACGATAGAGGAAGTGACCAAGGTTTTAGATAAAATTGCACAGAAGGAGTCTCAAGTTGTCAATTTACCTGCATCGACTAGTGAGCGTGAACAGATTCTAAAGCAAATAGCAATTGACTCGCACAGAAACTTAAGAAAAGCCATATTGTCATTTGAAGCGTTGGTAATGACCAACGACAATATCACCACGAGTACCCCATTGATCGCCTTGGATTGGGAGTTGGTGATTTCAAAACTTTCTAAGGAAATCATAAGAGAGCGTTCAGTGAAGAACTTATCGATGTGCAGAACCGTCCTTTACGACTTGCTCAGCCACTGCATTCCTGCTACAATAATTTTAAAGACTTTAACCTTTGACATACTCAAGTTGACTGGCAGCAACTCGACAAAGTTACAGATAATCGATGCGTGCTCGTTGTTCGATGAAAGATTAAGTCTTGGATCCAAGGATATTTTCCATCTCGAGGGTTTCATCGCCAAAGTGATGGTCATCCTAGAAACAAACAAATGATCTGCAAAATCCATCAATAATGGTAAAATGTCTCATTACTAAATAGAAATTATTTATATACATGATTGACTAGTGAAAGCAAGTCTTAATGCCCTCTGAACAATTTGTACTCGTCTTCCTTACTCTTAAGCTTGTTAAGCATCTCTCTAGTTGGGTTCTGTTTCAAAGCCTCGACGACATTGGTCTTTTCTGGAATCTCTTTAAACGCCTTTAATCCGATTCTTGGTTTGTTTTCTTTTGTCACAATCTCGTAAACACCTGGTAATTTATCGGCAGCCTTTCTGAAAACATCTCTGGCGACCTTTTCGTGCAAGCCTTCCCCAGCGATTTCGAACAAAATCTTTCCAGTAGGAACTCTCACGGCCCAGAAGTCGAAAGCACCTTTACCTTTACCCATACGAGTCTCGTTACCTTTGGTGCATACCGCTATACTGGTAACAAATCGTTTCCATATTTTCCCATTAACTGCTCTTATAACTCTCATGATGCAGTTGTCAGCCTCCTTTAGCTGTTTGGCGGAAAGTCTGACCCCCTCAGACTTCAATCTGAGAGCATATTCTCCATGTTGGATGGTGGATCCTTTGATGGAACAGCCAGTACGCACTGGCACCCGACCTTTGTGAGTCTTGTTCACCTTCTTAAATCTAGGAGCATATTCATGAGTAAACCGTTTGGCAGTAAGATTTACTACGCCTTGGAACCCCGACACCCTATTGAAAAACCCAGAAAACATTGTTTTTGTGTGCTGCCCGGAATCCCTGCCAAATTAACATCGGAATCAGCAATGTGCGCTTTCATCAGCTGTCTGCCGTCTATAACATTTGAGTATTCTTGAAATTTTTTCATTCTTCGAATTTCGAGTTTGGCTGGATGCAGCGGTGTATGGGTGGATCCATGTGACCACATTTTGGTTTCCGGGTGTGATAATTTTCAGTTGGTGCTCGTGAAAATGTGGTTTTAGGTGGTTTTAGGTGAGTGAAAATTGGAGGAAGATACACATGTTTGGAGGGAATGGAGAACCAGTACGAGGGAAGATAATCAGGGCGACAGAATAGAGGAACGTCACCGAGGATAGGCTACCCAGGATAGGCTGAAAATGAGTTTGAGGCTATTGGACCGTTGCTTGAAGCTCACACCTCTTGTGTGTGGAAACCCATTGAAGAGTTTCTCGGAGGTGAAGCGTCAATACTCTGACTATGCAACAAGAAAAGAAAATAGCATTACCGTTGGAAATAAGGAATACCCTTCCGATGAGTGGACCAATGTGCCTCAATCTATCCTTGATTTGACGGATCGTCAACTACATCTCAACAAAAGCCATCCTATTGGTATTTTGATGAATCTCATCAAAGGGAAATTCGATGCATCCGAATACACTTTCTACGAGAACTTCAAGCCAGTGGTGACAACTTTTGATAATTTTGACGTTTTGGGGTTCCCAGAGGACCATGTTGGAAGATCTAAGTCAGACACTTACTACATCAACAAAAAGCATTTATTGAGAACACACACTTCGGCTCACGAGTATGAGTGTTTCAAGCAGACGAAAACTCCAGGATACTTTATTGGTGCCGATGTGTACAGAAGAGACGAGATCGATAGAACGCATTATCCAGCCTTCCATCAGCTTGAAGGGGCCAGAATTTG
The DNA here is from genome assembly GCA_030564765.1 of Saccharomycopsis sp. NRRL Y-5750. Taxonomy (NCBI): domain Eukaryota; kingdom Fungi; phylum Ascomycota; class Saccharomycetes; order Ascoideales; family Saccharomycopsidaceae; genus Saccharomycopsis; species Saccharomycopsis sp. NRRL Y-5750. Next base: position 118,141 of record JAKTZD010000010.1, on the reverse strand, counting down.
GTCCACGGCGCAGGGATCGGAACACGCCATAGAGCAGATCAAGAAAGACATTGCCAGCATCCCACCAGTAAATCTAGTGGTGGAGGACGCAACGAGACCGTTTGACGACAAAGAGAATCCAAAGCAAGACCACATGTCGGCTATAGAAACCGATTTGGTTGGCCAGCACCTAAGAAGAACATGCGAAATTATTGTGGATACAGTTTTTAATGAGGCCAAGAAGGCAGGTAAGTTGGCGGGGTCTGCAGATCCATTCTATGACGAGCCCCTCAAGGTCAGATGGGTGGAGGCCTATTTTCCTTGGACAGCACCTAGTTGGGAGATAGAAGTGTGGTGGAAGGGAGAATGGCTTGAATGTTTGGGCTGTGGAGTTGTCAGAAAACAGGTTTTGGATAATTCTGGGATTAAGGACTCTATTGGATGGGCTTTTGGAATTGGATTGGACAGAATAGCGATGTTGTTGTTTGGTATTCCAGATATCAGATTGTTTTGGTCTAAGGATGAACGGTTTCTCAGCCAGTTCAAGGAGGGAACGATAACCAATTTCAGACCTTACTCAAAGTACCCATCGACGCATAGAGACATAAGTTTTTGGTTGCCTAAGGAGACCCAAGACAAATTTCACGAGAACGATTTTTATGAAATTGTGCGGGAGTCAGGCAATGGGGATGTCATTGAGAATGTTGCACTTGTTGATGAGTTTACACACCCAAAGACCGGCAAAACGAGCAAGTGCTACCGGATCACATATCAGTCTATGGACCGGACGCTCACCAACGAGGAGGTGAATGCAATCAACGGGAAGATCAGGGAAAGTTTGAGTAATAGTTTTGATGTTGAGTTGCGTTGATCTGGGAGTGGCACAAATGCCCCTACGCATCTATATAATGAGGGGCGTTGTATATAAAAGCATGCACATATTAGTGGATGCGCATACTTATAAATGCACATGCTAATAAACGGACTGTATATATCAAAAGATGCACTGTTTGTATCAATAGCGCAACATAGATCAATTCGTAGTTATATGTGTTGGGGGATAGAAACTTTTAAGGGTCACAATGTAACATGAACACAGTTTCGTGTTCATGTCTGTTATGCTACGTTTGACGTGATAGATATGCTTTAGTGTCCGAATTGAATGAGACTCGCACGTTTCGTGCTGATTTTTATTGGAGATATCTCAAGGTCATTTTGGTCCAGAAATTGGCTACCCGACTTGTATATTAGCGATGGTTTTCATGAAAGCAGTGTCATCAAATATGCTTTCAACTTTAAAGAGGGGTTTGAATTCATATGAACGCAACATCCAGGACTCACGTGGCCCAATGAAATCGCATTTTAACCGTTTCAAAAACGGTCTGGGGGGCAAAGACAAAGAGGGTGAGAAGATATCGTTCAAAAAAACCACTTCGGGGCCTTTGCACCCCTAGGGTCCTATTCTTGGAAGCGAACCACCGATTTTCTGGAGCTACTTTATCTATGAGAGAGCAAGATGGGGCCTCGTCTCCCAGAGGGCCTACCATTTTCAAGGTTCTGGGGTTGGCGGAGTGCTTATAGCCTTTGTAAATAGCAACCTATGTAGCCTTTCACTGTGCCCTGGCACCAGGCTAGCGGAGCCAAGACTCCTGTTTACGCTCGGCCCATGATTATGGTTCTCTTCGCAACCTAATCACCCTTCGATCGATGGCAAATGTAGGAAAAATGTAAATTTGATATGAAATGCATTTTCTCGATTGCCACCTTTTGTGCTCTTCTCTTCTTACAAAGCTCATCTCCAAGCACATGCGCAAAACACCCTGCTATCCCCCTCATCAAACCCTCTATGAACCCCTGCGACCCACCTTTGCTTTACTTATTCTGCTTGCCTCGCTTCACAGCAAACTATTACACATCTGATGGGCAGACATGCCGCGCACAATGAACATCGAGCTCAAGGTGTATAACACCTACACGGGGCGCCTCTTGGCCACCAATCCGTATGTTTTCTCCACTCTAGGCGAATTTAAGGAATGGGCGGCCGAGCAGTTTGACATTCCCCCGGCGGCCTTGCTTCTTTTGACCGCCGACGGGTGCAAGGTCAAGGAGGCCTCTTTTCAGAACCTGGGGGAGATTTATGTCTTCAATAAGAACCCGGATGTCTGGGTAACAAACGGCAGCTCTCACCAAGGGTCAGAGAACCCGTACGACGTATTGAAGAAAAGTAAAAGTAGTGTGGGCCAAACTGGCACAGAAAATGGCCCGCTTCATAGTAGCCTGGTTGCCACCGAAAACGGTACAGATAACAGTATTGACGCCATCAAACCGACCCCCTCGCCTATTGCCGACGTAAACATACCCGGATTCCGCAACAACAACAAAAAGTTGCTCACTATGATCACCGCAAACTCCAGCTGGGCTGCTGCGGTGCTTGCGGACTCCCTTGCGGCCGAAAAGAAAATCAACGAGCGCATCTTCGAGATCTCCCAGGTCTTCAAAAGCGTCTACATACTCACCAAGTTCTTGGAAAACTATCACAGTGAGATACACACGAAATTCCGCCTCTCTACGGACATTGTGGCCAACTTGAAGGCCAACACCCTCAGCACCGCCTGGGAGGGCCATTTTCAGACTCTTAGCAACATAGGCCTCCTTGACGGCAGCCTGCGCAGCTTGGACACCTTGTTAGACCGTGCGGAGATTGCGGAGAAGGCCCTGCAGGCACAGAAGCTTTTTGCGGAGATCGATGCTATGGTCGAGCAGCCGATTGTGGTGAGTTTCCAGCGGGCGCAGACGCGCAAAGCGGCCATGGAGCGCAAGATCGAGACGTTCAAGCAGAACTCTATCATTCGCAACTTCAACAACATGAACTTGAGCGACATGGTGGGGAAAATCACCCAGTTGGCCACTGCAACTCAGACAGAAACCAAAGAAGTTGCAGAATACCTTCCGGACCAGGGCCTGGTGACCCCGGAGCAGGCAAACTACCTTGTGGGCGCCGTCTCGAAGCACCAGAAGGTCTACGGCCCGGAAATGTTGCAGCTTTCGACGGAATTGTATGTGTTGCAGCTCAATCTTGCCCGGTTGATGCACTCGCTCCAGGAGACCTTCCGCGAGGTCACGCTCAAGACCATGGGGGTTGTGGGGACTCTTCGGGCGGTCAAGGACGCGCTCCGGACTCTTGCACAGCAGATAGACCTGCTCCAGGCGAGCGAGTCGTATCTCTCGACCGTGGTGGACCTCCCGTTGCTCTATGGGCTTTTTTTGCTCGAGAGCGTGCGGCGGGCCGAGTGGGGGGCCGAATTGAAGCTGATAGTCGCCAAAACCGCCGAGAACTTTGCCGTGCTCAACGACAAGGAGCTCCGGATGCGCCGCAAGTGGGAGAAAAGCTACCATTTGGTGGTGGAGCTTCTAGGGCTTGAAAAGGAGTTCACGCGGCACAGCCTCGTTGCCGTGGAGCTCACAACACGGGAAGACGCCCTGAACGGGCTGGAAACACCACAACACGCCCCCGTAACTCGCCTGGACGTTGTGCGGTATATCAGCGTGCTCAAACAGAACCACATTTCCGAGAACGTTGTGCGGCTCTTGCTGAAAGGCGCCGAAGAGCTCGATCGCCAAAAGGAGGGCCTCTACAGTAAAATGGACCGCGGGGTGGACTTCAGCATCAGCAGGGACGCCAACGGGACCGACAACGAGGTCATTCGGGGCTACCAGACCCGGATCAAGAGGTTGGAGTCGCTTTTGCACCAGCACAAGTACACCAACGTCAACAACTGGCCGATTCTGTTCCCCAGCGCGCGCGACTCGGCGTCCAGGTCGCGCAGTCCTCCTGTGGGCTTCACACGGGCGCAGATGAAGCAGCTTTCGGGGCCGTGGCACCCGTCTGAGGGGGGCAGGTCTCACACCCCCGAAATAAGAGGCACCCCCAAAAAGCCGCGCACCCCCGAACTGTCGCACACACCCGAAAAGCGCACCCCCGAACGGTCACACACCCCCGAAAAGCGCACCCCCTCCCGGGAGCGGGACACCCCCCTTTTCGCTAAACCACTTTTCGCAGCCCTGCGCTCGATCTCCACCACATCCCTCAACAAGATCAGCACCCTCACCACCGTCGAGCACAAGGTGGTTGCCCCCAAGGCGCCGCGCAAGTCCAGTTTCGGTGCAATGTTCAATTTCGGCAACAGCAAGCGCGGCTCGCTCTTGGCGGCCAACGGGGGCAACATCGAGCTTACAAACTCCATGGTGGTTTTCGCGGAGAAGGAGGACCGTCCGCAGTTGAAAAGCGCGTCCCTGGCGCCTCTAAACACCGCGCAAATGACGGTTTCCAGTGCCGAATGGAAGAATCTCAAGAACGACAACAACCGGTTGTTTTTGGAGAACAAGCAGTTGGCCAAACAGTGCGCAGAGAGTGTCGACGAGGTCGCACAGCTCAGGAAACAGCTTCAAATTCTCCGGGCGGACAACGAGTCGCAGAGGGCCCAAATCGAGGCCCAAAGAGCCCAAATGGACTCCCAAAAGGCCCAAATCGAGGCCCAAAAGACGCAGTTCCTGCAGCTTCAAGCGCAAAACGCCCTGGAGATCGCACAGCTCCAAGAACGCTGCTCCGTCGCCGACACCCGCTCCGCAGAGAAAGACACGGCCATCCGCAACCTCAACCTCGAAATAGAACGTCTTTCGAGCACCTACGACGAGGTGAACTCCATCAAAAACGACCTCATGGCCAACATGCAGGCCAAGGAGAGCGAGCTTGCCCAGGAGCGCAGCGCAACGCGCGAAACCATCAGCCAGTTGAAGGCGCGCGTGGAGGAGTTGGAGGACAGCGAAGACGCCTTGGAAACCCTCAACAAGGACATGGCGGCGCGCAATTCCGTCCTGCTCAACCATATTGCCCAGTTGGTGGACATCCACAACGATCTCCGCCGCAAGCTTGCGGATCTTGTGCGCTACTTGTTCGACAACCTCAAGCTCACGTGTTTCTGCTTTGAGTCCATTGGCTTGTTGATCGCCCGGCCAGATGCGATTCCCGACACTGTGCTTGCCAAAAACGACCATGTCAAGCTCGGGGAGTCGTTTGTGGCCAGCGGGGGCAGCGACAGCGCCGTGAAGATCCTCCGGGTGCGGGGCTTGCGCAAGGCCAAGGCCAGGGGCGACAGCGGCGAGCCTGCGTCGCCATTGGTCCACCAGGCGGCAGAATTGCTCCAGAACGTGCTTTCTCAGGGCGCAGTGCCGGGAACCCGCAGTCTCGCGTTGCTGTCGTCCAACATCGACGTCAGCGGCATTGAGACGGAGGCCCAGGCCATTATCGACCAGTATGCCGGCAACAGCGAAAATCCCTTCGACAGTACGTTCCAGAGCTTCAAGCAGGCGGTGATGCTCGATCTGAAGTTGATCTACTCGTCTATTGCCAAGCGGTTTGGGGATATCGAGTATTTGGCCAAGAAGCTCCAAAAGGAGTCCAAAGGCAACAGGGAGGAGCTTGCGCGGCTTGCAGCTGAGTGTCGCTTCAAGATTGCCGTCAAAAACTTCAAAGTCAACGACTTGGTGTTGTTTTTGCCTACAAGGGACGGAAACGTCACCGATTCGTCGACAACTAACGGGAACACCTCTCACAACCAGCCCTGGGCGGCTTTCAATATAGGTTTCCCCCACTACTTCCTCAAGGAAGAGCAGACGGCTGACGGACTAGCTGATAGGAACGCTGAGAAAGACTGGATGGTGTCGCGGATCTTGAAGATTGAGGAGTTCAAGGTGACCAAGGATAACTTTAACAATGTCGAGGAAAACCCGTTCGACTTGAGCCAGGGGGTGACGTGGTACTTTCTTGAGGCGCGCGAGGAGTCGCTCGAAGCGTTAATTCCTTAGCGGAGCCAAGGATGCGTTTCTTTGATTTCTTGAGGCCCGACCTAGTAATGAACATGTACGAGAATATATGACTGATATGAATTTGTTTTGTATTTGGGTATTTTGTCTGGTAAGTGTAGCAATCAGGGCGTTTGATTGGATTGATGTACATCCAGGATATCCTGACATGTTGATCCACATCGCCTAGTCAAAATGTAGCTCAAGTCTCTATTACGTAATTCCTTATGTAAGCCTTTTTTGCCTGCAAAAAAAGTCACCGCTAAACATTCGGCACAAATGTCTGTCGACATTATAAACCCCCACACTCAATACCAGCCATCGCCACAGCATGCAAAGGCGGGATCCTGTTTGCAAATATGGCAGAGATAACATACTCGGTTTTTAATCCCGATGACCCCCAAGACTTCATCAACGTGAAACGCTTGATTGACAAAGATATCAGCGAGCCTTACTCCATCTACGTCTACAGATTCTTCCTCACCGACTGGCCAGATCTCTGTATTCTTGCAAAATGTGAAGGCAAAACGATTGGAACAATAATGAGCAAGCTTGAGTCCCACAGAAACGTGCGACTTAGAGGGTATATCGGGATGGTAGTCGTGGAAAAAGAGTTTCGGGGTCGCGGAATAGCGAAGAAACTAGTGAGCATGACAATCGAGAAGATGGTACAAGACAACGCAGACGAAATCTGCTTGGAGACCGAAACTGTCAACGCAGGGGCCATTAAGTTATATGAGAGTTTTGGTTTTCTCCGCACCAAAAGATTGTATCGCTACTATCTCAACCAACACGATGCTTACAAGTTGATATTGCCAATCACAGAAAAAAGTGTCATAAGATCTGGTTTTCTACTGGCGGATCGCTAGCAAAACAGCCTTACGAGCAGATTAACCAAAATAGAGAAGTTGTATTCATACATCCGAATAAATAAAAAACTACAAAAAACCTAGGATTCGGCCTCGTCGTATTTAGGAGCCAAGTAGAAACGTAAGTACCCGCTAGGTAATTTGTACTCAAACAAGGCAGGACTTTTGTCAGATAACTTCACTGTGACAGTATCCGACAAAGAAGTCGCCTTTATGATTTCTGAAATGAATCTCAAACCAAAGGCCAAGTTGACAGGCTGTTTCATGTTCACAATCACAGATTCTTCAGGGTGGTCCAAGTCGGTGTGTGGCTTGATGACAATACTACCAGTACCATTGTCACCTTTAGCGATGAATTTAACAGAATCCTTAGTAACCAAGATTTGTAAAGTTTCTGATAACGTCGACAAGTCTCTGCAAATTTTCTGGAACTCGGTGGACTGTAAAGTAATGGCAGAGTCAAAATCCATGTCTTCAATTTCAAGAGTATCAGAGTCAATGTCCATAAGCTTCAAGTCGTATTCAGAAGTTCTGTCTTTCTTCTTGTCTTCAAAAATCAAAGACACGGAATCTGGAACATCTTCGGCAATCAAGGTCAAGTAATCGTCGTTAGCACCACAGCGTATGATCTTGGAGAACGATTTGACATCAATCCCTAAAGTGACATCGCGGTCACATCTGTAGTCTGAGAAAGCATCAGCACCAACCAAAAGAGATACCAACAACACACGGGAGTCGTCAACTGCCTGGACTGCAATTCCTTTTTTGCTACAGTTAAAATTGCATAACTGAACGCATTCTCTGATCGCGTCAACGATTTTTTTCAAGAGAGTGGCTTCTTCAAATTTACCTTCGAGCATTGTGGAGAGTTGTGTATGTGTGAGAATATAGTATGCTGTGTAATGATATCTTCCGATTGAATAGGAATGTTGTGATCAACGATATGGAGAAAGTTCATAAACTGAAAGAAATTAACAGAAAAGAAAGTAAAGATGAAGAAACGATTCGATAAATATAAAAAAAAAATCAAGAAATTAATTTCAATAGTTTTTCGCGTCTTTTTTTAGTCAAATCCGGACGCGTCTTTTTTGGTGTTGAAGCTCTTTTCGCCTCAACTGTGAAATCCTATGGCCATATTGTGTTAAAGACACCAGAAAGTATTAATCAGCTATTCCAGTTGAATAGTGGTGACGTTCAGCTGTTTTTATCGGTCAGGACTGTGCTGGCCAGTAACTCATCTGCTGCACTAACTACAGCTTCGTGGGTTTCTCAACAAGACATAACTATCAATGAAGATTACTGCTTTGAATCAAAGATACCATAATCATATTGACGACTTTGTTTGCTTAATAGTGATCCGAACGGCACGCCGGAGGTCACTGTCACTGTGTATATAAGTTTAGTCATAAGCACAAACGAAAGCTCTCATCTATAATCATCTTGATCAGTATGTACTTGAAAATCAACATTCATCGTTGAACAGTTGTTTGTGATATTTTCCGGGGCTTTTCGGAATTTTTCCTTTCCGAACAAAAAGCATTTCTGGTATCTGAAGGCCCTTACATAGCATTAAAACGGTAAATCTTCGAGCTTTCAAAGACTTTTAAAGATGACCAATCGATAAATGATCAACTTCAACCTTTAACAGACACCAAGCTCATTAGGAAATTGAGCAAAGAGTGATTGGATGCAACAGCTATAGTATGTTTTTGCCCCCCGGAAGCCAAACAAAGCAAATCTCTCTTTTTTTCCGAATGGGAAAGATCTATATATTATTGAAAGAAAGGCATCTTTTCTGCAAAAAAAAATATTTGGAAAGCTCATCGAAAGAAGCAACAAATCAACTGAACAATTTCGATCCCAAAATCATCAAAAATCAAGAAGTTGTCAGCAAGAGTTACCTTGAATTTGTAACAGTAGATTAGGTCAAAAATCTCAGCTCACAATGTCAAGAATTGAAGCCACAACAGTTATCAATGCTTCCCCAGAGATTGTTCGCAAAGTGTTTTTGGATTTCACTTCGTATGTCAAATGGTCGAGATTCATCACTAGTGTAAACATCACAGAACAATCAACAAGAGACGTTGTCAGTAAGGACGATAAATTGGCGGTTCATTTGGATATTGGAGAATTCAGTTCTGATATAACTCCGGTGGTGTTGGAGAACACGAAAGAGGTGTTCAGTTGGGAAGGAGTTTTGTATAGTGGATTTCTATTCAAAGGTATTCACAGCTTCCAGTTTATTAGTCTTGAAGGTGGAAAGAAAACCAAACTCGTTCAATCAGAACAGTTTAGTGGAGTATTAAGATTGCCTTTGTTGTTCATGGTTCAAGAAAGAACCAGAGTTGGCTTCGAGAATTTCAATGATAGTTTGAAAATTCAGGCTGAGTTGGTTAGTCTGAAATAAATGATGCTTGAATTGTCTTTATTTAGTGTTCTTGTTTGCGTTTCTTTTGTTAAGGTAACTTTCAGTTTATATAAATTCACGCGCTTGATGCCAAATGGCTCGAACGATCCTAATAATATTTGTAGGGCTTTGTGACTTGCGGGTGAATCGTTATGATGTTATCTGTCGGAAATAGTCTTCTCGGCAGCATCAGTTTGTGATTTGGGATAGCTATGTTGGTTATTTTATTATAAGGCTTCCTTGGTGGTTGAATAGTTGTGATGGTATTAGTGTGTATATCCACTGAGTGTTCGTTTTCTTCAAGAATTTTGACTGTCACCCACTTGGATGTAGTCATAAAAATCAGTAATCATTAGGTATTGTGGATGAATCATCTATTTGCCATACAATAAATACCATACTTGATTGATATGTATTTAATTTCTTAGGTGCTGAGTTAAAGTGTTGTTGCGCCATTATCATTAGTTCAACCGCCAGCCAGTAAAGATAAAAAAAAAATCACATAAAAACATGGAGACAAATTTAAAGATAAGTGCCACATACTAATCCTCCTTGCAATCATAGCTATTTTACATAGACCAGGCATGTATCCCATGCCATCAATCTCTCAATGTAGTCACAACGTCGCCCATGTTGGGACCACACAACTATGCGAAACCCCATAACTCTAAGCGCACCTCTCAAACATACTTTGAAAGAAAAACGTGCAAAATGGCTGATTAAAAGTGATGGATTTATCGATTGGGTTTTAATCACTGTTTATTTATTTCTCTCTCTACGGAGAGGTGCTTATCATTCAGACAGATATAAGGCAGACAATATACCCGATTTCACGATACTACAAGCACGCCTCCCATTTATATTCCAAGCCTCGACAGACAAGCAATTATGACAGAGGCAGTCACAGACAATGAGACTTTTCAGACTATCAAGTCGCTCAAAGCTGTACTAACGAGAGAAAACAAAGATGAACCCATCAACGTCACGAGCGAAGTTAGCACTGAGTCAAGCAACCGGGGAAACAAATTAAAGGCAGGTTCCAGTCACATACACCGCAACCAGCTCAATGGAATAAAGACCTTACCAACGGTTGAAACTGCGATTGTTGACGGTGTAGAGAGAAAAATCATCAAGAAGAGACCTCACTCTGCTCTAGAATCCATCTCAAGCGAAGATCAAGAAGAAGAAGAGGACTATCCTTATAAGATGATAGACATAGAGAAAATACTCGCACCAGTGACTAAACCAGCAGATGTTGTCTCGCATACTGCGCTTTCGAAGATATTCAACGATGATTGGCTAAAAAGTCTTGCATCGCAGGCGATTGGCATAATAGAATACGAACAGTCCAACGTTATTCCTCTTCTCAAGCTTATGGAAAAGTTTCTCGGCGAAGATCCGAAGTTCATCAAACCCAAAAATTTGAACCTTCCCGATTATGACCACCAACTCACTGACGGTAAGACCGAGGAAGAGATCAAATATAATTTACCTAAAAAACACAATAATGACTATGTGATCGAGCTAACCAATGGAACAGGAAACAACAACCCTGTCGGTAAGACCCAGCAGTTTCTTGAAGAGCAGCGGAAATCAGTGGAGAACAAGCGTATAACGAGGAATATCGACGCTGAATACCACGAAACTGATCCATTTTTTGCTTTGCCTCGGTTTGACATTGATCACAACGACGGAAATGATCCGATGATTGCCAATGACATAAAAAACTTCATTCAGATAACATTGCAACGCAACAACGAGTATATCAGATCGTTACAGAAAATAAGATCGGGGCTCATCAGAGCTGAGCGATTAAAAGATCAGGTTTACAAATGGTGCCGTGAGATGAATGGAGACTATGACGAAGCCTCGGTATCCACCAAAAAATCGAACACGAAATAGCGGCTAAATCGCATTAACGAGAGCTGGTAATATATCACTGTAAAAAATTGTACACATAGAACAAACGGTTGTTCCTTTACTTATCTTTTGTAATGACAAATACTCATAAGTAGATTAGTGCTCTATTAAATGTTCGTAGAATCAACAATATTATCTATAAAATCAATGCATTTGAACCACCGAATTTCCAGAAAAAAATGAATATGCTTATAAGTTGAGCGGTTTATCGAGTACTTTCACCAAGTTTTTATTCCGAAACTCTTTCAGAACATCTCCTTCGAAGAACGGAACAACGCATGTTGACACCGTCTCGTCAATCAATTCGTTGACCAATCCCTTTAACTCATTACCTGTTTGCTTGAAGTCAGGATATGCGTTGACCTCCAACAAATAAACGTTAAGATCGCTATCGACCAAGAAGTCCAAACCGTAAAATTCGAAGGCGTTGTTCAATGGCTGGAAATTGAATCTATCAACATTTAACCCTGCCTTGAATAGTTCTTTGGTGATCTCATAGATCGAGTCGATGATTTTCTTTTTTTGAGAGTCGGTAACTCCTTCTAAAGCTGCGAGCTCAACAACACTGTTCTGCAAACGAGCAGTTTCGTCTGTTTGAAGACAAGTGTTAGTCAAGTGCTGATTCAAGTCCAAATTTCCAAAGCTTTGCTCCAAGTCTTTCACGGTCTGCTCGTTATAGGATTCACTCGCAAATAATACAAGCATTCGTTTGTACACAAATACATTGAGGGCTCCCGAACATAAAATATAGCATCTGATATGAAACTTCTTTTTGTTGTATTCAGGCAATAGCAATGGATGGTCAAGATATTCTTGTACCACAAAGTGTCTTAGTTGTGATGCAATGACTCCGTTATCAAACATCAGACCTTTCATTTCATCGGCACCAATTTTGTGTTTCTCCTCTTCCTCTTCCTCTTCTTCCTCCTCCTCTTCCTCCTCCTCGATAAACTCATCAAAGATCTCCTGCAACTGCTCTATAGTGCGAAAAATACGAATACCTTGACCCTTGTCGCTCATGCTTGGTTTAAGTATCCAGTTTCTGTCGTTTTTGTTCAATTCGTATCTTAGTTCGTAACTCTCGTCCAATGCGTCATCAAGAAACTCCGGGTATGGGACCTCTAGCTGAAAAGTTTCCAAGAAGGCCTTGTTAAGAATCGATTCGGGGTGCTTCACCCGGTACATGTGTATAGTGTTGGCAAGAAAATGCTTTCGAATAAGCGATTTGCGGTACACGTATGAGCATATCATATAGGTGTCTGGGTCACTTGTGGCCTTGTCGAAGTTAAGATCCTCATAGTCCCCATATTGAAATATTTTGGACCCTGCAGAAGCAGAAGAGATCAAGATCTTGGCATCGTTGGTTATAGGTATTCCAGGGAGATGGGTCTTAAGAGATTCCTCAAATGCTGCATAAAGATAGCTATCCTTGTCCACGGTCAACAAGCAAGTCATTTTTTTTCTCTGCAGGCTGCTGTCAATCTATTGCAACTTGCGATGCCCAGACATACAGACGTGGGATAATCAAACTATTGAAAATTTTTTTTCCTCTTCTGTTATTTCCCTTTGGGGATATTTTTTTTTACCAGATCTTTGAGCCCCTCAAAATAAAACAACGAATAGGAAAACAAAATCAGATCGCAAGAAAGCAAACCACCTAGACCCGATCGGACAAATTTATAGCAAATACTGAAGTTATCAGACTCTTATAAGCTAAGATCGCATAGGGGAAAGAATGGAGGAACTCTTGAATCCGTTTTCGCACCTCAGGAAAACGTTTGAGACGGTCAACCACATCGAACCGGCTAGAGTCAGGTATTTAACAATATTCAACCCTAGCTTGGCGACAGATGACAGCAATGAGGGATTGATAAAGCAGATTGTCTGCTATGTGAGCCCCAAAACTGCCCAGGAAGCTGATGACAACACTAAATTGAGACAGATTGGGCTTATACAGGGAATGAACAACTTCGCAATGGATTTTTCCGACGATAACAAGCCACTACAGTTCATAGACACACAGAAGACGAGAATCATAATTCAGCGAATCCAGGAAGACGCAATTGATAAAGGGAAGTCCCAGATTGACGGTGAGCAGAAAAGCTCTGCAAAACGTGGAGATCAGAAGACCCATGTGGACAATCACTTTTATCTTGTGGCATCGATCGAGATAACCAAACTCATTGATGGCGACAGTGACGACAAAGACTCGCGGATCGAGTACAGCACAATAAATCTCTCGCCAGGGGAGCTACTTTGTGCTGAACTTCAGCAAGGATATAATGCGTTCCGACTTCACTACGGGACTATCAAGGGGTTGCTTGAAATAAACGAGCCAAGTTACGTGAGCAAAATATTGACGGCTTGGTGGCTGAAGTTTATTCTGAATTGGGAATTATCTACAAACGGAAAAGGGTACCTCAAACTACTAAACAGCTACAAGCTATCAACCAAGGCAATTAGTTTCACATCGTCTGCTAACATCAAGAATGTCAATCTCATCACCGAGAAGTTGACGGACTTTTTCCAGTTGAACTCATCAAAGCTTATTGACACTTTGGTCTACAAGCCTCTCAAAACTACCAAAGGCAGGGCTACTCTGAAACAGGGTCAGGAGATAGACAAAGACATAGAAGAGTACGGGTTTATTTTTAAGGGGTTTGATATCGTCTCGAATGAATCCTTGGTAGACATCTACAACTGGCTAGAAGATAACAATATGACGGGGTTTGAAGAAGAGAATCTATTACAGGATATAGTGATGAAAAATCGCCCACACCAGCAAAATCCGCAGCAGCAGCAACAGATAATCATTGGCTCAACCGTTGATCCTACCGCCAGCAGGAAACCCGATGACGCTGGTAATAAAGCCAGGGAAAGCGACACATACTTTAATCCGTTTAGCAACACAGTCAATACCCTTTCCAGCATGTTCAGCCCAATAAAAAAGGCAGGAGACTCTCTAGTGGCGGCTGCTGCTACCACTGGAACGGTGGGAATCAACGGATTGACAGCTATAGCGGCATCTGCACTGCCCAAATTTGCCACAGCCTTGACAGGGGCCCAGGAGAACCCCACGGACGGTACAGGAATAGACAGTCAGATCAGCGATTTGAACCAGCTTTTGAAACAGTATGCCGATGCAAAACAGCCTGTCAGAGGCCGCTATCTTATAGGTCTTCACGAATTAACAGAGCCACGCAGTGCCGACAACAGTCCCTCGATGTACACATCGCCCAATAGACTTATAAACAGCACGTGGAACAACCTCGACATCTCGTTCAAAACAGTGCACATTAGACTAGCAGAGGGACAGGTTGACAGACAGGACACGGGAGCTAACAGCGGGTATGTCGAGTGCAATTTGGTGGTGTATGAAGTGGGCGATTTGATATTCGTGATGATATTCGAAAGCGACTACGAAGAAATGGACTCGATGATGTTTTACGAGCAGCTAGAGGAGAACGTGATCGACTTGTATCAGGCGGTTATGGAGTTCTTCAGAAACAACGAGCGGGGCGGAAACACCAAGATGGGGTCTGTATCTAAGCCTAAAGTCGCAGGTGGCAGCGAGCCCACAAACTTGCTCGGCATAAAGGGCTTTTCCTTGCCGTTTGGCATCTCGTTCAGCGGCAGCAGCGGTTTCTATGGATACGACGAGAGCAAGCGCGACGAGGAGAAGCTTGAACGGTACAAATCAAGCTTCTACTATTTGATCTACTTGCCCGAACTCAAATTGTACCAGACTTCGCTTCCGTTTATTCCCAATGCGGACGCATCTGCGCTCGAACAGGAACTGCCGGGCGATGAGGAGGAGCTGCTGGAGGGATTGGCAGACTCTGGATTTTTAGATCCAAAATACACGTTTGATCTACAGGTGTCGCGGATACAGTCGCTCCACTTACACGAGCATCTTATGATGGAGTTCCAGCCCCAGGCGGGCCTCCAGGAGAAGCTCATCAACACGAGCAAGTTCTGGTGGATCTACTTTAACCGGTTTGTGCGGGCGGGGAGCGAGCGACAGGTGCTCGTGTTGAAAAAGTTCAGTGACGCAAACAACAGCAGCCACCGCAACCTTCTTTTTGTCGATCCATCCGAAGACTTTATCGGAATGTTGGGGGAAAACGTCAAACTTTGGTTCAATCACTATGCCAAATCGGGAATCGTGTTATGAGCCCCGGGCGATCCTGAAACAAAAAGCAATTTGCGGCCTCTGGCGACTATGAATGATATGAGCTTATCCTTAAGGGTTGTGTGTATACGACTGCGTGTGATATGTACTAGGCAATAAAAAGAAATAAAAGCGAAAGTTAATGAGTCGATTTGATTTAAGTGAGTTAGTTGTGTATCTGAATGAGCCCATAAAGGAATACCAGCTGTTCAAATGACCTCATGATAACCTATCGGCAAACCTGGAACGGTGCCTCCATGTGCAATCGGCGTGCAAAATCCATCCATCTGCAGCGGAACGCGAGACTCTGGCTCCGTGGCTGCATTCTTATTGTGAAGTATTGCGAATCATTGTGAAGATTGTAGCGATTGTGAGGGCTTTGTGCCATAAAATGCGGAAAAAGCAGTTTGACACACTAAAATTTTAAGGAGTGCATGAAAAAAAAAATCGCCCGGTATATCCACAGAACAGGAGGATCAGAGATGCGTTCAAGGCCAGAGCCTGGGGGCTTGGTAAAACACTCGTTTGCTGGCCATTACCGTCAAACGGTCCTGAAAAACCACCTGAACCACAGTGTGGCTTTTTTGGTGGCCAGATATATACCTGTAGATTCGCTGTCTGGCTGATTTCTGTGTTCTTTTTTACCTGACTTTTGACCACTGATAACAGCAATAAGTGCACCTGTTTTTTTGCGCAGAAATGGAACCTCTATATTATACCAACGCACACAATGACTATTTCAAGTCGATATCCAAGCGCCTGAAGCACCGCGACAAGAAACACCGTAGCCCTGCTACGAGTTTCTCGCTTCCCTCGAGCTTCAACGACACCTCGGCTTACGAGGGGTCCTCATCCTCGTATGGGAAGTCGTCCTCGAAGATGATCGGTGCTGCTTCCAGCAGTGCAAACAGCTACTATTCGTCGTCGTCGCAGTCTTCTCAGTCGTCGAGCCCAATATCCATTGCCAGCAACTACTCCAAATGCCCTCCTATCATTTTGCTTGCAACCCAGGACTTCAAGGCCAGAAACAAGAACGAAATATCGGTAGCAGCTAACGAGCACCTCAAGCTTGTTGCGCGTTTGGGAAACGGGCTTATCAAGGCCAAAACCATCGGGAGATTGTCTGGCGTGGGTATTTTGCCTACATCTGTTGTCAAAATCGTCGAGTTGGACAAGAAATCCAGCTATGACTACGACTGGCTCAACACACCAGACCAGGCCTCGGTATCGGCAGGCCCAGGCTTAGCTGCGTCCTCCAGCGACTACACACACTCACAATCGTCTCCGTACTACAACCAAACGCCTCTGCGACTCCAGGGCCACTCCCAGGGCCACTCCCAGGGCCACCACCAGTACTCTACGCCCGAAAAACAGGCCTACAGCATTCCCGACAGGGCTGCGTACAGCAAGGAGTCTACAGAAACCCTCGAGTCCTTCGAACAGGAGCTCAAACGCAAGACTTCCAACTCTACGATTGGCTCTTCGATCTCCTCAATCCATTCTATCAGTTTCCGCAAATCCGTCTCCAATGCCAGCTCGCCTGTCATCAGCGAGGAGGGAGACCTAGAGGAGATCCGAGACATCGCCTCTAACGGCAGCTCTATGGACCGCATTCTTGCCGGATCTGTAGACGATTTCGACGCCGATTTCCCTGACGACGGAAGCCTCGAGAACGACATCATCGAGGACCCAAGCATGATGGCCAGCATCTACGACGAGGACGACGACAGCGACCTCACGGGCTTCGACAAGGAGAATTGTGCCGCCAGCGGGCCGAAATCCGGGGCAGAGTACTCGCTTTTCGACATTTCGGACATCTGCGTGTCGAACGTGTACAGCAACAACGGCAGATACTGGTACAAGACTGAAATATGCTTCCGCAACGGAAACAAGCGTTTTTTGCGCCGGTACTACCAGGACTACTTTGACTTGCACCACGCAATCAAGGACTTCATTGACAACTCGCCGGGCTACGAACCTAATGCAAATTTCGCCCATTTGCCCAAAATGCCTGGATCTATCCCTAGACCTGATCCAAGCAACCCCTCGGCTGCCTTGTTGAAGCGCTGCCACGATTTGAACGTCTATGTCAAGCAGTTGCATGCGAAATTGCTTCATGACGGCTACGAAAACGCAATCTTCGACGAGTGGATCTATCCACGCTACGGCGACGTCGACACCGCTAATGCCGACCCGTTGTCGGCCTCCATCGACAATGCGATCATTTTCGACCGGCCTATTACGGCAGCCGCTCCACAGACTGCTGCAGCGTCCCACAGCCGCTCGCCCTCCGCAAACAACTACTTTGCGTCTCCGTACCACCACCAGTACGCCGGCCAGCCTCCTCCGCCTCCGCCTACCCAGCAGCAGTTCTACGCAAACGACAACGGAAGCGGAGTCACCCTTCCTGTAGTCAACACGGAAATAGAATGTTTCAGCGACTCCACTTCCATCTCTAGCAACAACAACAATTACTATTGTAGTGCAAATAGCAGTAGTAATAGCCATCAGGCTATCGGTCTTGGATCGCCCAAACTCTGCACTCCTGGGACTTTTGGCAACAATAACAACAACAACAACAACGGATATCTTGCTGCTAACAATGGTTTCTCGCCAAGACAGCAGCCTTCGGGCTTCATGAGACTGCGCTCCATCAACAAAAATTTACCTCCAGTTCCCCCTAAGGATATGACGCCTACGAAGAAGACGAGCGGCAGAATGGCCCATCCTACGCCTATGACTGCTGCGGGGGGCAAAAACGTCACAATTTCGCCTTTCAGCCACGCCTACGACGACGACGACGATGACGACGATAAGGAGCAGATTGACAAGTCCAATATTGACATCATGGAGGAGATCGAGAGCGAATTGCAGCTCACAAACACCAGCATAATTGTCAGTGGAACTGACCATGACAACTACCTTGATGGGAGTAAAAATGACGGAAAAGGCTGCCTGAGTGGCGGGGTAGGCTGTGATAACAATGGTAAAGACAATGGGATGTCTGGAGGTTTATTCGGACAATCTGACGACATACAGTTCTCTGCACACCAAATCTCAGGTCCTCAAATCAGAATCAAGGTGTTCTACAACGATGGCGAGGATATTTTCATCTGTAAGGTCCCTGTGTCTGCTAACTTGAGTCAGTTGAAGAACAAAATCTTTACGAGAATAAAGACAGATTTTGAGAACAGAAAGAGAAAAATGCACAGCACGGACATCTTTTTGTTCTCCAAGGACTCCAACGGAATGTACTCGGCAATCAAGGACGACAATGGGCTTCGCGGGGTTATTATTGCCGCCAAAGGGAAGTTTTCAGTGAGGGTTGAACTTGACTGAGGCACATGCGGGTAGCTATAACGGTATCAGTTATTGGTGATCGGGCCAATCGATACCTTTTCAAATTTTCAATGTATGCTGGCCATACTCGCGTTTTCAGTTTTTTATTTTTATTTAGAGTTATAGAATACATTATTTGCTTGCTTACAAGGTGTATGTATGGCAGTTGCTAGGGAAGTGAATAGTAGTAAGTTACTAGGTATTTATATAATATATGCCCGGATGTTATTGTGTAGATAGCATTTGAGCTTTTGAGTAGCTGGAAGCTGCAATTTGCAATACTTGACGGGGTATCTATTCATAAAGACACAGCACTCAGCTTTTTTATTAGTCTTTGAAGACCGTAGCTTGCTTATTTGCTATAGAAACCGACCACTCATACCAGGAATAGTCTTTTGAAAACAGCAACAAAGATGTCTCTGTACACGGCGGTCAACGCGAGAAAAAGATAGAGCAACTCGTGATCGTCGTTGTCCAAGTCCTCAAGGGAGTCATAGAAAACCTCGCTCTCTTCATCAAGAGAAGCATCATCAGCAAGAACTTCATCCGGCTGAGAAATTTCTGGAGACATTCTTTTCTCATATTGCGAATTGTCAGAGGAAGCATCATCAATAAAGTCGGAAACTTCCTCAAAGGGCAGAGACAATCCTCTTTCCTGATCTGATTGCTGAAACGACTCATCAATAGGAATCGAAACCGCTCCTATATGCTGCGAGACTTGGTCAATTCCCATCATATACTCAGATTGATCGAACGTCTCGTCTATCTCTTCCCCATCAAGAAGAACGGCAAGATCCGGCTGAAGAAACGACGGCTTTCTGGTTACAGTTCTATCGTCTAAAAGCTCGATACTTCTGATACTGTTATGCTCGCTAGTGAAGATATTGACACCCAAAAGTGGAGTGTTTTGATCATCGTCAGCTTCCACATCAAGCCCATCAATGCGTTTGATAGACTCAAACTCTTCACTAAGAACCTTCAATTGGGTACTGAGAGTGTTGATTTTCTCACAAGCTGTCGCATTATACACCGACAAGGAGTCAATAAACGTCAACTCGTTTTGCGACTGCTGTTCAAGCTTTGTGAGGTCCGCATCAATATCGACAATCGATGATGCTTTGGATGCTACAGATAGCTCGGAATTATTTTCATGGAACAGCAGAACAGGCTGCGACTGAAGCAGTCTACGTTTCGGCTGAACTCTGCTAACCGATGATGATTCTGGGAGCTGAGATCTCGAGCGTGCGTGCTTTGATAAAGGCAGCAACTGCTGCAGCCACAGAAACTGGCGCAGCTTCAAACGAAGCTGCTGGTTTTCCTTTAGCAACGCCTCAATAACCTTGTTCTGAACATTGAGCTTTTTGCTGAGATCCTTTGGGTCTTCGTCCTCAGCCTCAATCTCTAGTCCGGGAAAATTACGTTTCCGAGAAGCCGCAAGTGCACTAGCGATTGAGGGGCTCAAGGAGCGTGAGGTGGATGCTGAGAAGTCCATGTAACTGCCGATAGCCGTGCCATTTTGAGGTGTGGGCGTGCTTAGATGACTGTTGCTCAAACGGAACAGGGAATTGGTTCTGGGGGTAAACTGCTCGACTTTCGGGCTAAGATTAAAAGACTTCAAGGGCAAAGACGACGTTGATGACGATGCAGATGAAGGGCAGGACAAAAGAGACGTGGGCGATGTCGAAGTTGGATCTGTTGTGTCTATTTTGAGCTTTTGTTTGAGGGTTGTGGGCGGTTCTGGTGTTTCCAGGCCATCGGCATTAGTTTTAGATGATTCGTTGGCATTTGTTTCAGATGATTCGTTGGCATTTGTTTCAGAGACATTATTGCTTGAAAATGGCTCCAAGAGAAGACCGCGCGTGTCCTCGCTGGACACGACGAGTTTCATGGTGTCATCGTCCAAGATATTAGAAAGGATGAACACAAAATCGGACTTACTGATTGAAAGATCACCGTTGTCGTTAATGAACTCTTGGACGATCTTGTACTTTGGACCCTCTGAAAACTGGACAGGGGACGCCGCGGGCCCTTCCAGTATCGCTTCCGTAAGTAATGATATAAATTGGGGGATCTTATTGCATTTAATGTGTTTTGAACCCGTGGGCACAATTTGGGGCCATAATTCATCGATTTTCGAGGGCCCACTCATGTTGGCTTTTCATGGTATGATACTCTGTAGATATATCATGTAAGTATAAATATATGTCTCTTTGTGTGTAATCGTGAGTTTAAGAGTTGTTCAGAAAAGATTTTCTGTTCGTGACCATCCATCCCAAAGTCCCTACACCTCAAGATCTGGCTCAGATCAAACAAAGTTTTGTTATCAAGGGCTCCGTGATCCGTGGATCTGATATCCTGGCTTTTTCGTTTTCTGTCACGTGCCGATTCCGATCTACACTAGCAGCTGGCACCACAAGCAAGGGAAAAAATTTCACCATCGGTACTTTGTAAGACAGCTTCAGGCCGTATAGACGGGTTCCGGAGTCACAAGAACAAGAACCTCGCATCATTTTGCTCCTAGAGAACAAGAGAAAATCAATCATGAGGAGTACCAGCCGTTTGCTCGGCAGCATTGGCAAATATTACTTTCAGACGACTGTGAATCCGCATGTGACTGGGTCCTTTTCAAATGCCATAACCAAATTGAATTTCACGCCCAAATCTTTGCTCGTGCTTTCGACTCCGCAGCATGCGACAAAAATAGTTGATCAAATAAGTCAGAGGAAAGACGACTTGCAGGTCATATATGCCGCTATAGATACTGTGGGTCCTTACAGCACCCGCAATGGGATCATTGAGTTTTGGTCCGACGAATCCCTTAAAGTGCATGATGCGCAGCCTCTTGCTGACGACAGATCATTGAGCTTCAGGGAGGGCAAGAACTGGGGTAAAAACTTTAGCTGGATGACACTTAACTTCCCGGCCAACGACCTGAGTCTCAATGCTAAATTCCGGCTTGCACCAACCATATTCGAAAACGGCAAGCTTGTCACGTGCTTCAATAGCACAACCAACGAATTCTACAAGGATGTGACGGTGGAGTTACCTAATGTTCTCCAGGGTTACGATGGCCAGCAGATTGGGTATCACAAATTGCAGAAGATAAATGACAAACCTGGGGTTATAACTGAATTGAAGGGTAATCTCATCAAGTCGATTGACGGCAAGCCAGCTTCGAGTATTGTCCAAGAGAATGCCCAGTTCATGGAGAAAATGAACAAGGAGACACAAATATTTGCTTTGGTTGATGGGAAGTTCCAGTACGAGGTTATCGCAGGTGGAGGAAGCTGGGGGAGTAAATCTAATATATTGGCTTTATCACCAGAGTGTTCTGGCGTTCTTACAGAAGGGAATAGAATTGATTTCTTTGCGGTGGATCCTACATCTTTGGATATAAGGGAGATCAATGATGAAAGAGCTGCCAGAATCTCTGAAGCTCTTGGTGACCAGCTCCGTGGGTTCTGTTTTGAAAGGAGTCTTTCGCAGGAGACGTTCTTGAGCCACGGCGACAAGGAGACCGAAACGGTGTTTCCAGGGTTTTTAGGACTTGGCAGTGAAAGTAAACTCAAACTCAACAATATCAATCACAACTCTCCTGGAGAGTTAGTGGTGTTTCCAAATATTGAAGTCAATAATTAGGTGTCTTTAAACGTGCCCATGTATATAGAGATTTTGTATATAGAGAATATCATTCATTACGGTATCCGTGCGGTTGTAAATATTTCCAAACAGCGTCTTGACAAATCAAGCCACTACATTCAATGTACAGTGGGCCAAAACGTGCCTTGTTCTATGTTCAATATATTACATCAGGTCTTGAGTCTATATATACAAATGCCTTACTTCTTAAACGGAGCCTTTCTGCTCATGCAATCTATTAATCAGCCTCCATTAATCCTTAAACACCAGTACCTTATCAATGTCCCCCGACTTCTTTGAAAGACAAATGAAATAGTTCTCTTTTGATTCATCGCGGGAAGCAGGAGGCTTGAATCTGTATACCTTGTCAAAAACTTTCCGTAATCTATACTCAAGCAAAAAGTCCTCTTTACCACTGTAGTACTTGCAGACAAATTTTCCGCCAGGTTTCAAAAGCTCGATTGCCAATATCAACCCCGCATCACAAAGATCCATACTTTGCATGTGATCTTTGATCTTGATTCCGCTGGTGTTCATCATCCTATAGAATGCATTATTAGTCGTGTTGTTCCAGAAGCCATCTATCTGAGGATAAGGTTCATACATGTCTGAAAGGATTACGTCCACCGTATACTTATCGTTGTTCCGCGGTGCTATTTGTTGCTGCTTATCGGGCTCTTCTACGAGCGTATCGCCACCACCTAATCCTCCACGTTTGTTCCTGTTTATTATCTGCGCCATGAAGTCTTCGTTTTTGGAAAAATATTCACGTATGAGATCGTGTGTTTTTTTGGATAGAATGTTGGCCTGTATGGCACTAGCACCCTGAGGAGGTTTGCATGGGAGGATATCCACCCCCAATACCATACCTTTGACAGATTTTCCCGTCACGGCCTCCACCGCAACCTGAGTCCAAGCACCTGGTGCGAAACCCAAATCAACCACTTTCTGGCCTTTGCTGAAGATCTTGAACTTCTCAGCAATTTGTATAAGCTTGTAGCCGGCTCTAGACCTAAGGTTTTCAGTCTTGGCCTTACGGGTGTAATAGTCGTTGCTTTGGCGATTGACCCATCGCTTGGTGCTATTCTCGTCATTTAAAAGCGGAGAGGTATGTAGGCATCGCGTTAGCACTGGAACGGGCGAAGATGATAGCAATAATCGCCTGCTGGCGGGCACTATCAGTTGGAGAAAGTTCATGGTGCAGATTATCACTGAAGTAGATATTGGATTGGTGTACCATCAAGAGAGTATCACTGCATCGTTTGGTATTAAATGCAGAACTATAGTTGAAGTATACAATTTTTTTAGCACTTTTTTCAAGCAATACAAAATTTTTCAGCAGAAGGCCGATGGCTCGGTAAATGATAAGCAGTATAGTTTCTTTGCTATAGTGACAAGCAACTATATTGACAACTATAGTAGTATACAATAGTCAATGACTACAATCTTGAATTCTTTTCGGTCGTAACTTTTATTTATTTGTCTAAGGGAAATATATGATGTCATACTAACAAGATGGGAATGAAAGTGAAAGATTACTATAGTAAAGTGGTGGTGAAAAAAATGAAAATGTATGAACCCTTAACCATGACAAAAAAGTAAATTAAATGATATAAAGAGGATATATGGGGCTTTTGGTATCCATATATCGAATATTCGTAACTGTCTAGCGCAATATGTGCAATAATACTATAATAATAGCAGTGGAGATGGAAAAAAAGGGAGTGTGAAAGGAATGGAGGCATAAAAAGAGTCGTGCTTCTCGCAGCAGAACCAGAGACAGTGGTGAGACAGATACAAACAGCGCGAAGAAGATGACATGATAAAGAAGAGAACCAATTAAAACCCATACATGTGCTGATCATTAACCCAAAAAAGACTGAAAAAAAAAAGATAGAAACCAATCATCATTCTTCGTACTAGTAGCTTGAGTTCATACCTGTAGCCTGTGGATCTTTCTCAAGTGAGCTTTGAGGTTATCGCTTCTGTTGAATCGCTTCCCGCAGTTGGGCTGTTCGCAGGGATACGGCTTTTCTGGGGAATGCGAACGCATGTGTCTTTTGACATGTTCAGGCCGCTGGAACTTGGACCCGCACAACGGACACTGGTGATTTTTCTTGGGCTTGTCTCCCGTCTTGGAAGGCTCGTTGTCCAAGGTGGACTTGCGGCCACGTTTCAGCTTAGCGAGAACAAGCTTGCTCTCGTCCAAACCAGCAGGCAAAGGAATACCTGGAGGAATCCCATTAGGCACGCCGTTGGTCAATCCGTTTGTGTAAGTGACATTGAGGTTTTTGCCCTTATTGGCCGAATTGATCGAAGACGAGGAGGACGATGCCGATAAACAGGATGCTTCCTTGCCAAGATTGCTCATACTGCTGCTTCTTGTGGCTGTCGCTTTAGGAGGCGCAGGGCCACCAATAGAGTTTGAAACAGACAGAGCCTGGCTGTCGTTGCTTTGGGCAACAGCAGGCGAGAACGATGGAGTTGATACAGAGTGAGGAAATCTGTTGTTAGAGACAGGCTGTTGTGGCTGCTGTGGCTGCTGTGGCTGCTGCTGGTTGATATAGTACCCTAAGTTGATCGAGCCTTCGGACCGCGGCAAGCTTGAAAGACCCGCGATTCTGGAGTGCTGCACAGAGCCCGCATGCGGAGGAAGAGGAAGGGGGTGAAGAGGTGGGCCATGTGATTGCTGCAGCAGGATAGCCGATGCCGGAGGGGTGCTGAAAGCACCAGAAACGGCCTGGGCATGCGTCTGGGCCTGGGCAACGTGCTGTTGGGGGTTTGGCTGCATGAACTGGATCTGTGGATGAAGCTGTTGCTGCTGTGGCTGTTGTTGCTGCTGTACAGGCATCTGGTGCATCTGCTGCTGTTCAAGATACGAGTTGATGATGCTCTGGTCAAGTTTGGACTCGGAAGCCATTTTGAGGGTCAAGTCGGCAGCCTGGAGGAATATTTCGTTGTTGAATGTGTTTTCAGGGGGAGTCACTTGCTGCACAGCCGGTTGCCCGTTATTGTCAAACAAAGTGTTCGCGTCGATGTTGAACTGGTCGATGCCGTTGAAAAGGTCCAAATGCTGGCCGTTTCCGGCGTTGTTGCTGGCCAAGTTGCGCATGAACTCCACAATATGGCGGTCGCTGTCCTCCTCGTCCTCAAGGCCCTTCAACTCCAACGAGCCCTGTTTTGCGGTCATTGTGCTGTTGCTTTCGGACTTTTCGACGCTGATGCTGTCGTTATCGGTGCTGAGCTCCGACTTGCTGTTTTCAAGCGTCAAGCTGTTGGCGTCAATAAGCGTGGTGTCGTTTTCCGGGTTTTCCTCCGCGTCGTGATCGTTTTCCCGGTGGCTGTCGTTGGTGCCGGCGAAGTTCATGGCAAACGGCGAGAGGTTCGGGTTGTTGCTGCTTGAGGAAAGCTGCGAATGGTGTCTGGAATAGTATCCTTCCTTCACAGGCGTTGGGAGCGGCGTGCTATTAGGAGAGAATTTTGTCGGGGAAAGAAAACTGGATCCCAACCCGTTTCCGTTGCCACTGAAGCTGTTTCCCGCAGAATGGCTATTGGCCACCGCAGACAACTGGTTGGGGTTGTAGAATGGATTGATGCCAATGGCAGAAATCGTGTTGGCCGCAGCACTGGCAGCCACAGGACTGGTGAATTTGGATCCGCTAGCCGACACTGCCGAGGCCAGAATCATGTCCAAGGAGAGCTTGTTTCGCAAGCGGTGGGTGCTTGTGTTGGACGAGTAGGTCATCGACCGTTTCCGCTTGGAAATCAGACTGAGAGAGGAGGTGCTGGAGGAGCTGGGCATGTGGCAGTGGCTGTTGCTGCTGCTGCCAGAGTTAGTGGCCGAATTAAAGGCTGCGGCGGCAGCCTGGGCCATAGCCGAGGCGTTGCTGTTCAAGGGCGTGAAGTACGAGGCCGAGGAGCCCCTGGTGTGGTTCCTGCTAGGCGTGACCGCATTGGAGGCCGACAAAGAGGTGGACGAATTGGATGTCGAGAGTTCCGGCACCGATTCGAGCGAGGAAATCGAATTGGCAGACACAGACTGCGGCAAGCGCGAGGGTTTGGACGCTTTGCTGCCGCTGGAGTTGTTGTTGTTGCTGTTGGAAGACGAAGAAGCCGTCAAATGGCCTCCAAACGAGAACTCAAAGTCCATGGGCGAAAACTGCCCGTTGTTGCGGTTGTTGCTATTGTCTGCCTGGCCTGCCGGGTGATCCGAAACAGCCCGTTTAGGGGTTTTTACAGGCTCCAAGGGTATGGCGCGCGCAACAGGCGACTCGTCGCTCAAGGCCGCAAGATTTTGATGCGAATAGGAGTGCGGTAGCAGCAGCAGCTGTTGCAGGGGCAGTTGCTTGTTATAAAGATCAAACTTGCGGGCAGGGCTGGCAGCAGAGGCGCCCTGGCTGCCGCCAGAGTCATCGCCGGGAACGAACGCGTCGGAAAACATGTTGATGTTGGTCATTGCTTGTAGTTGACAGGGCGTATGGCCATTCTATTTGTTGACGGCCACCGAGGGTTTGCAGGGGGGTTTCAAACGCGACGAGGGGGTATGCACATGGACACAAACGAGAGAATGCAGGACAGCAGCAAGGAGAAGGAAAACGAAAAGGTGTTTGTTTTCAAAAAGCTCCACTCCGTCGACGTTTTTTAATGTTGCGACTGCCGGTTGCCAATTGTCGATATCGATGCTCAAAAATTGATGTTATTTCCTTAATAAGAAAAGAGACAGGAAAAAAATTTTCAAATTTTTCTCCTTTTTTATTCCGCTTAGTGAAATTCCTTGTGTTTTTCGGGAGAATTTCAAGCGAAAATGAGCTAAAAAAGAGGAAAAACAGCGAAAACCTGCCTGGATGGTAGGCGAGAAACGGTTGCTGGGGAACGGTTTTCGAGGCCCCAGTGACGCGATAAGGAGGGGTGTGCGCTGGGCGATAAGGCATGTGTTATCGTTGCCGGTGGGCGTGCGATTTTGCGCGCCAGAAGCCGGCGGGTTTTGCGGTTTGCAGCACCCTGCCTCTTCCAGACTGACGCGCCTGGATTTTGATGTCGCGTCTTTTTCACAATGTTATTGTTTACCCAAAAGGGCAATATCTACAGTGCAGCATGACGTGGGCATAATGAATTCAGTCATTCTATGATAGTGTTGAGTGTGAGAATGAGACTTTAAAAAAGAGCATAGAAGAGTAGAAAGAGCTTAAAAGGGTATATAACTGTCTAAAAGTTTGTAGGCAGTCGGAAGCTTTGGATCACTTCCGCCTAAAAGTGGCTGTCTAAAAAATGTCTAAAAATTGCCTGACACGCCCATAGGAATCGAGTCGCGCATCTGGATGTTTGAGTCGTCGCCTGGGTCGTTTTTCTCCATGAAGTATGGGTGGTTCAATGCCCGCTTGGCGCTGATCCGGCCGGCAGGATCGTAGACTAACAATTGGTCCAACAAGTCAATTCCGTCGTCCTCCAACGTCGGCAAGATCTTCTTCAAGTCCTTTTTCTGCCATTGCGGGAAGCTAGGCTTGAAGTCCGGCAAATACCGGATATCTGGCCAGATGTCCTCGTTCGGGGTCCCAAGGATGCTGAAGATCTTGAAAATCTCGTCAATTTCAGAGTCCCCGGGAAAGAGAGGCTTCCGGTTGACCATCTCGGCGAAAATCGCCCCCGTTGACCACATGTCAACACCTGTGGAGTATTGCTTACCACCCAACAACACCTCGGGGCATCTGTACCAAAGCGTGACGATTTCGTGTGTGTATGCCCGCAATGGCACACCAAAAGCACGGGCCAACCCGAAATCAGCCAACTTCAAGTTCCCCTCCTTGTCGATTAACAAGTTCTGGGGCTTCAAATCACGATGCAAAATGCGGTGTGCATGGCAGTGGCAAATACCTTTGATCAACTGCAACATGAAACGTTTGACCATGTCGGCGCCCAACCCTTTGTCAGGTGGGATCGACTCCATGTATTTTTTAAGATCTAAGTCTAAGTACTCGAACACCAAGTATAATTTGTGGGAATCCGAGTGAACTATATCGTACAAACGGACTATATTGTCATCCTTCAACTCTTTGAGCAACGAGATCTCTCTAATCGCCGTTGAAGGCACCCCCTCGTTTTCAGACTCGAGTCTGATCTTTTTGAGTGCGACAATTCGGTTGTTGTGTTTAGTGTCCAATCCCTTGTACACCACCCCGTAGGTCCCCTCTCCGATCTTCTCAAGTTTCTGATAGTCCCTGAGTTCTGACATTGTCGTGACTGTTGTTGGGTATTCTTTATTGGTAGTATAATGGTTGTTAGTAGTCTGCTGGATGGCGATGTTTACGTGTTTTTTGTTTTTTGTTTTCTTTTTCAATTTTTTTTTATTTTATAAGGGCATTCCAAATGGCAGGCGGATTTTTCACTTAGCACGAGGGCATGGCCGATAGGCCTATAAGCATGTTCAAAGAAACAGTAATGACGGGATGTATCGAGAAGTAGGGGGAGGTAAAGACTTAATTATGTACGTAATAAAATGGCTTTCCCGGGAGAGTATACAAAACTGAGTAAGACGATAAATAAAACGCCTGATTCGAGAGGGGATAGGAGTGGGAAGTAGGAAGATGTAATTAGAAATGGAAACGAAAGAAAATATAAGGGTACCGACAACAGTTTACGAGCAGCAAAAGCAATCTATGAATAGCATGTTATGATACGCTTGGAGTGATCAGGAGCAATGATCTGTACCATGGAGCATGATTCAGTGAAAAGCAGGTGAAACCATATAATCAATTAGAAGTGACGAAATTTCATTACGTGTAACAGTAACCCGATAATAATCAAAATATGGGAAACCGGAGCGATGGCGGGGTTCATCTCGGGTGATCCCTGGCCGAAGATGTTTGGCCGGGATCCTTGGCCTTGTCAGTTATTCGTTGAGAATTATTACTTTAATGTAATGTTTGCTGCTAAAACCTGTCTGCCATGTACTGATCCACAAAAACGACCCCTTTCTACAGCTGTACCAGTGAAAAAAACAGATTTGGGCAACATACTATATTATCGATACAAAACAGCTGGATGAAATAACTAATAGAAAAAAAATTGTGAAAAGAATCAACGAACAAACAGAAATAACAAGACGAGTAGAAGAGAGAAAAATAAAAACACAACATGTTGATATCATCATTTGTAACCCTTTTTGAAATTCAATTCTTTGATTTGCTCCTCCAATTGTTTCAACTGCAATTGAATCGACTCCAAGTCTAAATTTAATCTTTGACGTTCGTTGATGATGTTTTGTTCCCATTGTCTGAATCTTGCTTCCTCGGCCTTGACTTGGTCGGTGAAGTATTTCTTCAATTGATCTTCCTCTTCCTTGAATTGTGGGTTGTTGTTGAATCTCTTGGCCAATTTCTCGCTGGAAGCACCTCCGTTGGCTGAGCCTCCGTTGGCGTTCAACGAGTCCAATTTCAATGCTCTGTAGGTCTCGTAGTGCAACTCCTCAGTAGACAAGATCAAATCCAACATGTGGTTTCTCAACAACAACGATCCCAATTTCAAAAAGTCAGAGTGTTCCTCGTTTTCAACCTCGGCAACACCCCATGGATAGGCTCTACCAAGAACCAAATCCCCGTTTTTGTTTTTGACTCTTTCCTCCGACCCGATTATTGCGAATGGGATAGCCTCGATCAACGACTTTGACAACGTGCTGGAGACTTCGTCGTCGCTTTCAATTGGTGGCGAGTAAATCTTGATTTCCTGTGCTTCAATCACAGCTCTTATTCTTTGCTTGAACTCATTGATCTCCTTTGGAGATAATGTGTCGGCCTTGGCGATAACCGGAATCAAATTGACTCGGCTACTGAGTTTTTTCATGACTTCAATATCCAATGGTTTCAAAGAGTGCCCAGTTGGTCTGATGAAATACAAACAGGCGTGGACTCTCAAGTCTTTGGTATCTTTTCTGGTAGGTTGTTGTTCCTGCTTCATATACGAGTCGTGTTGGTCGTCAATGAAGTCAATTAATGGCTGAAAAGCTCTTCTGTTGTTGACGTTGTCACCAAAACCCGGGGTGTCAATGATATTGAGTCTAATCTTGAAGTCTTTTTCCTCAAGTTCTGCTCTGACAATGTCAATTTCGACTGTCGATTTGATGCCCTTGGAGTGTCTTGCTTTGTGGTCAACATGAGACTTCAAGTTTGTTTGAAACAATGTGTTGATAAAAGTGGTCTTCCCGAGCCCGGATTCCCCTGCCACCATCAAGGTGAAGGTCGACCCAGTCTTGGATACAATCTTGTATCTGTAACAGCGTTAGTACGGTCTTCGGTCCTTATATTTTTTGAAGGGATAAATACTATTTAGTTACACTTACCTTTGATTTGGCAAATTAGAAATACCAACAAAATCAGTCATTGTCCTTGATCCTAATTTCTCTGTATGTGGTTTGGTTAAAACAGTCCTTGTAGCCTATGCTCTTCAACATCCATATATCCTTAGGTTCCAAACAGAAACGTAAGTTCAGTTTCTCTGAATTTTCTTTTCATTTCTTTTCTTTCACTATGGGCTCCCTTTTAATGAGGTGTTTTCTTTTTTCACTGTTTGCACTGATCTAGCGAAAAAAAATTTGATTCGTGTTTTTTTAGCAGCGCGGGGCTACAAACCGCATGAGTATATTTGGACATGCGCAGAGTCAGATACAAAGACGGCTATAACCTCTATTTATACATGAAAGTATGTATAGCTGGTTTATGTTCTGATTGTATTTATTAGAAGCGTACATAATCTATCATTCTAAGGACTTCAAGTCACTCACGAGTCCGGAAAGTGACGCCTGTGCGCTACCACTGATAATACTCTTTTTGGCCAATTGCACGCCTTCTTTCCAGTCTTTTGCTAGACCGGAACTGACGGCCAACACACTGCTGTTGATCAAAATGTAGTTAAAAATAGGCCTGAGCTCGTCCCGCAAGTCGTCAACGTCTCTGGTGCTAAGAATTTCAAGCAATAACTCTGCATTTTCCTTAGGGGTTTTTGATTTGACAGGTTCCAAAGACTTCAACTCTGGGATTCCAAAAGTCTCCAAAGGACTAATAATTTCGCTCTTGATTTCTTCCGTCTCAGGGTCAATATACCAGATTGTACTTTTTCCAACTGGAGATACTTCATCAAGTCCTATAGCACCCCAAACAACCACCGTGCTGTATTTGTTTTTCTTTTCCTGGGCATGTACCTGCTGCTGGCCTTTATGTGCCTCCTTGGAAAATCCCAATTCGCGTATAGTTGCCGCATAAATTGGACCCAATGCTTGTGAGTAAACACCCAACACTCTAGATTGCAATTTGACAGGGTTGAGCAACGGCCCCAAGATGTTAAATATTGTTGGAATTCCTAGCTGTTTTCTTATAGGCGCAACAGCTTTCATACCACCATGGAAACTTGGGGCAAACAAGAACATAAAGCTGTTTTCTTTTCCAATAAGAGTTGGCACAGTGTCTGCGTTGATTAAGCTAGCATCAATGCCCAAATTGGCAATCAAATCACCGGCACCTGAAGTAGATGTCGAGGCCTTTCCTCCATGCTTTGTTACCACAACAGGTGCGTCCAACATTTTTGCAATCCCTGCTACCACAATGGCTGAAGAGGTGGAAACATTGAATGTATTCTGCCCATCTCCTCCCGTTCCCACTATATCTGCAAACACGCGGTTTTTGGATGATGTATCAGAGATATTAGGGATAGAGGAAAACTCAAGGATTGTCTTCACTGCAGTGGAAATGAATTTCGGGTCCTGGTGCAATCCAGTAATCGTTAAGCCGCTGAGGAATGCCGCAGTCTGAACCTCACTGGCTTCCCCTTTAAAGATTATTCTCAAGGCTTCACTGAACTGACCGGGCGTAATCGATGGTGGGTTCAGCACCAAACCCTTTAAGTAGCCAGTTAATTCACTCATGTTTCTATGATGTGGTTTTTCAAGCTGTTCTTTTGCATAGAAGTGAAGAAGATATTATTCCGTTAGTTTTGCATTTGTGCATATTTTTAAATCTTTTGTGATGTATCATAAAAGCTTTTCAAATATTACTCATTATTTCGCATCGTGGGTTGATAAAAAAAAATCATTTTTCGTGCATTCTTGACGGTAATTTTAGACCTCTGTCTGTCGGAATATTCATGCAAGGAGTACAACATACTTGCAACAGGAATGCCTTTTTTTGTAGGGCTATAATAATATATCAGGATTAAAGGACCGCTTCTATCGTGGTATAGAGAAGATAAACTTGTTCTTAAGTGCTGCCAAAAAAGCGACATTTTGATAGTCTGCCGAAATCTCTGAGAGCCACAGGCTTGGTATAAAGATGCCTGAAAGTACTCGTTTGACTTCTCAACAGCTTAATGTATGAAAACATTGAATTTAATTACTAAACCATTTATGACCATTATATTACAATGAGCTATACTATAAACTGTCAAGATATTCATCAGTTCCACAAATTATCATAGCCAAAAAGTAAAGGACCTATGGTATGTCTAGCAACAATTGCCATAATACCAATAGCCAACTGGAGGGTCAAAATTGCAAAACACAACTGGTCTTCCCGAAGAGGCCCCAAATTCACAAGAACCAAGTTGATCAAGGTCAAGTTATTGAACTTAGAAATATACCTTTTGCCCTTTATTTCCACCTCCTCGATTTGAAGCAATCTCAACTTTGCTAGAAGTCTCAATGATCCTTGGATGAGAGGATGTGCTGGATCAACCAACGACTTCTTCTTCTTGAGTTCCGCGGAGTCACTTGAGGATGCTTTTGGCAATAATTCAGCCATCGACACTTCCATCAAGCCCGTCTCCTGATTGAATGTCGGCATTCTGTGTCGTGGAATTGGCACAATGTGGAATAATTGAGGCACCGAGTAGATAAAATTGAAAATTTGTGGGATAAAAAATAGCAACAAGGTCTTTGAGAAATGGCCCAAGATCCCAGAGACTGCAAACACCATTCCTGCAAAGTAACAGTAAGTGTCGCCCACAAAAACTTGGGCAGGAAACCAATTGTAACGAAGCAACCCAAAGCTAACTCCAATGAATGGAATGATCAAACACATAGAGAACAAGTGCGTGGCCTTGGAGTTTCCGTACTCTGTGAAGAAGTAGTAGCAGAAATCATTTATGAGAAAGATAATTCCCAAGACAATAGACTGCCCAACCTCAAGACCATTGACTCCGGCGAGAATGTTAATTGAGTTGGGGCAGAAAATTGCTATTGACGCCATGTATATGTAGTATCCAATACCTAAATCAATGGTTGTCATCCCTGCGAGAGGGCCCCGCTTCATAATGTTAGGAATCAATATTGAAGTCACTCCAAAATCTATATAGTAAACAACCAACAAGGGAATTGCAGCCACTGCAGGCATAAAGAATTTATGCCTCCACTTTACGTCAAATAAGTCATCGGCAATTCCGAGCAACACTTGAGATTCCAAACACAACACCGCTGATAAGTACTGGATCAACCGGTTTTGAGGAAATTTATCTATGCTGCTGTCCGAATAGTTCTCTATGATCCCTCCTCCAGAGGTTTGCACATTCAATATACGAATGAAGATGAAAGGAATGAAGAAGAACATCACAAATAAGTAAACCACCGCAGAGATTGCTCCCATGCATTCTGGAAGCAATGGTTTATCTTTCTTGGAGAGATCCCTCCCACTCAACCCGATCTTGATGAACGATGCTCCCAATTTCGGAATCAAATAGGAAACACAAACATATCCCAATATCGAAAGACCCAAAGACGCTAACAAAGGCTGGAACGCCGATGTTGACAAGTAAAGAAGACTAAACGCAAATCCCGTAAGAATATAGTCAGCGACGTTCATCGCGTAATCTTTATATCTAGTTGAGTGTCCCTGTGTTACTTTTTCTTTAATAAATGATCCTTGTTGACCGCGACTTTGCTATTGCTGTCACTGCTATACATGAGATTTCAGGTAACAAATAAAGTCTTGAGAGAAAGGGCCTCAAATATCAAATAGCGAATGCCCCACGAGCCTCGATCCACTAGAGCTGCTAATCATCTGGTGATGGATGATAATGATAATGTTGATGATGAGCTGTCCGGTTTTGTCATTCAGATTTTTTCACATTTTTCAGCTGGGGAGAATTACAATGCATGCTCGAAAAAATACCATCATGGTGGGTCTGGCGCTCATAAAAAATGGATTTCTCCACCAACGAAATAAACAAACGAAGCGCTTACAGGCGATGATATGCTATACTATAGTCAAATTGAGGCGCCATTTATACCTCTATCAATACATTCACTTCCGAAAGTGGATTTAACCAGTCCTTAAAATGGCCGATTGTGGTATAGCCACTACCCAGAACGATTTACGCGCCTTAAATCGGCAGTTGTCTTTGTCTCGAGAAAAGAACATCAGTTACGCGGTATCGCTCTACTCAAGCTCCGAAATACTCTTAACATGCCCCAGTCATGTCCTCTGGTATAAGAACGACATTCTAGTGAGGAAATTCTCCTACGTTCTGTCTCAAACAAAAAATAGCAACGATATCAACAATGTCATTGTCAGCGCACATATTGTCTCGTTTCCAAACACTGGTTCTGGTTTATTGAATGGCTCGTCGTTTCTTTCAGGTCGCATGATAAGCACAACAGACGATACACCGTCATCACTAACGCAAAAAGGGTTCAGAAAGGCCATAGTAGTGATACTCATGAATCGTGCTCACGTGTATTTTGAAAATGACGAGAGCTTCACTATCAGTTTGCCGTTCAACATGTGGAAATCGCTCTCTTTTGAAACGGGGTTAATCTTACAACGTCTGCCCTTTAAGTTCCATGATGTTACAACCAATTTGTTTGAGATAAACGTAAATTCAGCCGGTACCCTACATAGCATCGACAACAATCTTCCCAGTTCAGCAAGCAGTCCTGTTTTCCTCACGTGCCTTGATCCATATTCAGAGCTTGGAATGATTGTTTCCTCGTCGACTTCACTGATATCCCCAAATGAGGAAATCCAGTGGTTCCCGCCAAATTCAAAGTCCTCATTGGTTGCCACTTATAATGCATCCTCGCGTATTATTGCTATATACCACACACGTTTCCTCACACACAGCAAGAAAAAGAGAAAGGCATCGCGACGCACTTCCAATAACAGATTGTCTGGCCGAAATAGATCGTTGTCACGAAAATCGTCTTTGAGTACGGCCAATAACACAGATATTGATACAGGCGCGAGCAACATAGCAAGCGGAAAAAACGACCTAAAAGACACAAAAAGCGGCGCCGCGGGGGGAAACTCCAGAAGATCTATCAGCCACTCTCAAATATTGAACATAGATCGAATGCCTATTGGATCTGAGGCTAGTTTTATTGATATTAATGATATAAGTCATTCGAGCGCTTTTTCAAACGCCGACAGTTTGGCTAATAATGGCAATAATAACATTGCTAATGTCAGCCAAAGCTCAACTGCCACCAATAGTGCTAGTAACATCATCAACGATAATAGCAATATTACCAACACCACCACCAGCAATATTAATAGTTCCACAAATACCTCGTCGGCTGGCGTTCCTGGCTCGAGTGATACCCCTGGCATTAGCAATAATAGCTTTTCGCAGCCTGTAAGCTCTACTTTCAGAAAAGATGTGGTTTTAACCAAAATAGAAAAAGTCCAGTTCACGTTTTCGCGCCAAGCGTTGAGAATATTTGGTTTGCACTTCTTTGAGCAGCAGGGTATTGTCATAGTCAATAAGGAGACCAAAAATACTGAGGTTTTGATATTCAATTACACCGACAACTCAGTGAGTATCCCTGGCTACCAAAAGTCTTTCACATTCAAATGCGTCGATTGTATTCCACTATCTGATCAAACGGATCATCCTGGGTATTTGCTCGCATTGAATGGCGATAATAAGCTATCGCTTATCAACCCCTTCTTGAAAATCATTTCGTACCCCTTTTCTGCTCTGCTCTTTGCTAATCAAAGGGTTGTGTCCAGAATTGTGGCTCTCAATAGCTGTCAGGGAACAAAGGTGCTTGTAGAAAGCGACGATGGGTCCTTTGGGTTGATCAATCTTTTGATCACACCATCAAGCGAGCTTGTCTCCAGATGCTTGAATGCAATAAAGCATCTTTGTGGCCCCTTCATATATGAATTTGTATGGCTCAAATGGTGCTCTTCGCTCAGTTTTGGTCGTTCCCGGCTCTCTGAATGGCGCGCCTTCACGGTTGCTTTTTTATCTGTCATTGTATCTCGTGCAAGCGTGCCTTCTGACAGCAATAGGCTCATATCCGACGCATTCAAGTTGAACCTGTTCCTATTGACCAGTAATAAATCCAATGCCGCGGTGCTTAACACATACAACAACCGCATTTCAGATCTAGCCAGCAACATTATTCTCGGTTTGCATCTCATTTCTGAAGAATTGAAGCTCAATATCTTGGAGCACGATAATTTGAGCTTGCTAGTGTCCTTTCTCCATCAGTTGACCAACTGGCTTGGATGGTCCCGCCAATGGACGCACTATTATCGTATAGAGGATGTACAGGATAATCAGCCCGAACCAAACTGCTTTTGCGATGTCAGTCAGCCATTGGAGCAACCTCCTAACCTTCTTAAATCACTATGTAGTATTTTTACCGACAGGATATCGCCGTACGTAACTTTCTCTCAACTTTCTGAGGAAAGCGAGTCCGTGGACGAGATTATAACACCCAGAACATACTACATGTTGAGGATCTTTGAAGCTATTGTGTCACCAAATTTCCGTGTCTCTGATGTTGTGAATCTCATGGTGGAATACAACATAGAGAACTCTGATCTTGACACATTCCCTATAGGTATATGCTATCCTTTGAAAGAGTACATCCAGAATTTGAAAAAGAGCCCACCAACACTTGATTCCTCGTTGAGTTACATTGATCTTTTAGGTCGTCGTGATTTGCGTAAGTTTGTCACTTATAATGGGTCTGAAAGCCCTCGATTCTTGAACCCACATCGAAACGACACCTTGCTGTCAATATCTATGCAGCAAACAAAGGAGATGAGTCAAATAATACAGTCTTTGCGAGGCCAGGAGTCTATAAGTGCCTGGGACGATCAGTCCGAAGCTGACAGAATCAGTGTAACGAGACTAATATTTTCTGAGGATCGTCGTTTTTATGAAATCACCAAGATGCTTCAATCCTCCAAGATTCAAACAGTCAATTTCAGGGCTCCGGCAAATATCAATGATTACGAACTTTTGAATTTGCAAAAAGAGCTTATCGTACTTGTTGGTCTCCGGACATTGGCTATTTCCTTCGGCAGAGCTATTTTATTTTATTCCAGTCGAAAACCCATTCTTACCGAGAAATATCCAATTCCAAGGTTGAATTTCGATACCTACATTACTCCTGCAAACACAACATTGAGCTTGGACAAAGATATGGTCAATGCTGACATTTTCCAGTGGGGATTGTTCCATAATGGTGCGTCCGCTGCCCTAAGTATATCAAGAGAAGCGAAGAACATTGTTGGAAGCTGGATTGTGTTCAACAATCCTCCTTCTTTGAATTCGCAATTTGGTGGGTTTCTTCTAGGGCTAGGGTTGAACGGTCACCTCAAAACACTTGAGGAATGGCATATTTACAACTACTTGGGGCCAAAAAATACCCATGTTAGTATTGGATTATTGCTAGGTATGTCTGCTAGTGCGAGAGGAACAATGGATATCAAGTTGACCAAAGTGTTGTCGGTCCATGTTGTTGCCTTATTGCCTATTGGTGCGACTGATTTAAATGTTTCTCTCAAAGTTCAGATTGCTGGTCTTGTTGGAATTGGCTTGCTCTATTTAGAGACACAGCATCGTAGAATGAGCGAAATGTTGCTATCACAAGTAGACGGAAAGATTCTTTGCAACGATAAGCCCATAGCTGATGAAAGTTACAGATTGGCAGCAGGAATTGCTTTAGGCTTTGTCAATCTTGGTAAGGGCAATGATCTCAG
Organism: Saccharomycopsis sp. NRRL Y-5750; assembly: GCA_030564765.1. NCBI lineage: Eukaryota > Fungi > Ascomycota > Saccharomycetes > Ascoideales > Saccharomycopsidaceae > Saccharomycopsis > Saccharomycopsis sp. NRRL Y-5750. The sequence goes on along the minus strand of JAKTZD010000010.1, from coordinate 79,981 downwards.
AGGCCTCAACGATACACACATAACAGACAAGCTTTTATCGTTGGCGGTTTCTCTTAGGGACATTCAGAACTCTGAAGAGTATGACAAGTCGGCTCCAGGGGCAATTTTAGCTTTGGGGCTTATATTCATTAGAACTCGCAACTATGGGCTTTACCACAAGCTCATGGTTCCACAAACCTTACAACGCCTAGACTATATCAGAGCTGACTTGCTTTTGCTTCGTATTGTGGCCCAGAACTTGATCTTCTGGGATGATATATTGGCCGATGAAGACTGGGTTGACTCGTGTATTCCCGAATGTTTACGCAGAAACTTCTCAATTGAGACCATAGAGTCTCTTGACAGCGATCAGTTGTCTTATTTTAATTGTTTAGGGGGCGCAGTCTTGTCCATTGGGTTGAAATATGCATCTACGGGAAACCTAGTTGCCAGAGACCTTATCTTGTACTACTTGGACTTTACCATGAAATTGGTGAACAAGAAAGCCCAACTCTTTGACGAAAAGATCACCCAGGCTTCAGTGACGAGAATTCAAGATATTCTTGCTTTGTCGGCATCTTTAGTGATGGCAGGCCGCGGAGACATAGAAACGTTTCGAAGATTGCGTGTTCTCCACAATAGAACCAATCCTTCAATAATCTACTCGAATCACATGTCTTCCAGCATGGCCTTAGGGTTCTTATTCATGTCCAGTGGCCAATTCGTCTTTGATGACTCTAACTTCGCAATAGCAACGCTTTTGGTCTCTTTATACCCAGCGCCCGCTAGCGGAGAAGAGCCAGAAATCTACCTACAGGCACTCAGACATTTCTGGGCTCTTTCGACGTCTCCTCGGTGTGTCGTGCCTCGAGATGTTAACACGTTGAGACCTTTGTCGATTCCAATTGAGATAGTCACCAAAAAAAGCGAAGTCTTGAAACTAACAGCACCATGCTTGCTACCTCTACCGGTTAGAGAAATCAAGTCTTTGAAGACCTTATCGCCTGATTATTTTGAAATTTCCTTGAATTTCGAGGTTGAGAATCAGTTAACAGAGAAATTTAAGCAAAACTTCACCATTTACGTGGATAAAAAGGAAGATGACGAAGAGGAAAAAGGAGATATTGACCGCAAGATAGCCAACCAGTTCAACAACATAACAAACGATGATACCAGCAATGGGAACAATAGAGGGGCACTGAATACCTACGTTTCTGTGGTTGGGAAGTTTAATCAGTTGATCAAAAGCTCAAGCCGTACGGAAAATGATGGCTGCGAGCTTTTGATGCCGGTGAATAGAACTATAGGAAACATCAAAACAAAGCTAGAGACGATTGTCACTTCGCCAAAAAGTATCGACGACTTATGGAATATCAAGCTATTGTTTGGGTTTTACGATCAAGTAGAGGGATTTGACCATTTCCACTACTTTGCTCCTGAATTTATTGAGGTGCTCAAGAACAAGCTCTGGAACTTCTCTAAGAACTTTGCTGCGTGATTATTAAAAGCTAAACAACTCAAAGTGCACGAAACGTTGACGAAAACTCCAGTTTATTGCCTATAGCTATAGCGAATACATAGAAAATAAAAATGCATTTATTATCATCATTGGCAATTACAACTAGTAGTACAAAAGGTCTTTCTATCATCTTTCCAGGGCACTTGTTATCGCGATAGACACATATTCGTTCTGTCTTGTTGCCTTCCAGAAATGAACCTTCCCATCGCTGGTGCTTATGCTCAAAATGGTTCCAGTACCGTTCCAACTGATAGACCATACCTCCACATTACCCACTTTCCGGGAGAAGGCTAGCGAGATCCCCAAATCGCTTGCTGGATCGTCGATTGCTGCTGCAGCACTCTCAAATGCACGTACCTCGCGCTCTTCGCTGATTACGTTATCGTTTGCTGAACTGTCTATGACGTTATATGTGTCGCCAGCCTGATCTAATCTGTCAACAATTTTATATATTCTGACATATCCGTCTTTGGAGCCTGTAGCGACGGTATCATAGGATCTTCCCATTGATGGAGCCCAACACACGTCACGGATCAAGTTTTCGTGGCCAGGCAAGTCCTTTATCCTTTGATACATGTTCTTGTTATTTTTCATCACTATGAAGCAGGTATCAAGAGCACTGACACAAATCTTCTCCTTGCAATATTTGGACTGGCACCAGTTGACGGTGAAATTGCTCTGAAGATTGATGCTAGGAAGCTTTTGAATTGTGTTTATTCTTTGCATGAGTTCCCAGGTAGTAAGGTCTGAGAGATTCATCGCCTCGTATATTCTGAGAACCCCGTCTGCACCAATCGAGGCAACTTTCAAACTATTCAAATGGGATGGGGCGAAAGCGACGTCAAATAGTGGGCCTTGAGAATCGCTTTTGGTGGCCAATCTGGTAAAACATGTCCCTGACATTGACTGCTGGCTAGTGCGGTGTTCCCAGAGCTTCATGGTACGGTCGTACGACACAGAGGCCAATATCTGGCCGAATTCTGGAGGGGCCCACGCGACTTTGACTATTGACGAGTCGTGGGCCTTCCATTGGTCTCTTGGCTTCCACGTAGAGTCGCTTTTCAAGTAGAAAACCCTCAAATGACGGTCAGAGGAGCACGTCGCCAACGTCTTCCCGTAGTAATCGAAAGCAATATCGTGGACAAGTTCCTCGTGCCCGGTTGGTAATGTCTGCACACCCATTGTTGATGTGTGATAATATAGATTGGTGACCTAATCGACTAAGTGTTTCAGATGGCCTCCTCACGTCAAGCCACAATGGAAAAATTGACTTCTTTCACAGGATAATTACTTGCAGAACCTGAATGTCAAGTTGGTATCTTTCGCTGCTATCACCAACTGCGATTGGTTCAAACCGTCTTTATTTGCTTCTAATTTTCGTACATTATCGATCGAAAGCTGAAATCAGGAAAAAACTTTCAGCAACTTGGCGGGGCACCTTAACCATCTCGCGGTGCATAAATCATATACTGTTCACAGTAATATACGCATCACTGCAGGACTACGCGTCATTGTACATAAAGTAAATAGAATAGAATCACCGATATTTTTCATTTTTGTAAACAAAAGTAAACAAAACCCAAACACAAACAGAACTCCATTTGATGCTTTATCTTGAAACTTCAACCACAGAGAATCACGCGCCATTGTCAGCAATTCTTGACTGAGATTACCAAGATGTCCAACTACAAGCATCTTTTGGGCACTCCGATGGATCATAATGGCGGAAAGAAAAGAAACAATAATTTGGCTTACCAGTTCACTCCCATAGGCCAGCAGGATTCAGAGTTAGAGTTCTCCATACTCAACGGACAGGTAGCTAATGGACACTCGCGGGTCTTGGATACTGTATCCAAGCCCTCGCGGAATGGTAATGCTCATAGATATCGCACCAACCACGAAGACTCCCCTCTTACTGAAAGTTTTGACACATGGTCCACATCCACACCGAAGACCAATGGCGAGGCTAGCAGCATTCTTGATAACAGATCCTCAAATAAGGAAAATCGCTCGCGAAAGAATGACTGGCTCAAAGCTGACACTGTCAAGCAGCAGCAAAGATTGGTAGATAACTTGAAGACAGAGAATTACGGGCTCAAGATCAAAATCGCAGCTTTGACAAAATATTTGGACGCCGACACGCCCAGAGATATAAAGATATTAATCGAGGAGAACTCCGACTTGAAGGTGACTATAAATGACTTGAAGGCGTCGCTAGCTAAAGCTAATACCGCTTCTTTGCCTATGAGTGGTAATGAATCGGCAGACTATAGCGAGATCAACGAAAAATTTGAGGCCTTGCAAAATGACTACGATAGGCTCCAAGAAGACCGGGTGAAAAACCTTGAGGAAATTGACGAGTTGAGGGCAAAATTGGACAATCTTGAGCAGCAATCAAATAGAGGTAACTCCGGTGATAATGACGATATTCGAGAGCTCAAAGACAAGATAGAGGATCTCGAATACGACTTACGCAGTAAGGAACACGAAGCCGAAGAACAGCGGCTTGAGATTGAACAGCTACAAAAGAAATGTGAACGTTATGAACAGCTCAAGATGGAAGATCTCAAAGAGAACGATAGGCTTGAGGAAACGCTTATTGATAAAAACGAGGAAATAAAAAGACTACTGAAGGTTCTTGCGGAGAGAGATTCTGAAGTCAATGGACTTCAACAACAGCTATACGACCTAAAAGTTGAAATCAACGACCGGGGTTCAAGGATTGACGAATTGAGTAACGATCTATCAAAAACACAAACAGAATTGGCTAACACAAAGATCAAACTAAAGACAGTCGAGAAGTCAAGTGGCTCCAGCAGCAAGGCTTTGGACGAAGCTTTGCGTGCTAACAAGGAAAAAAGCCAGAAAGTCAAGGAATTAAAGTCTGCCATAAGCCAGTACAAGGCAGAAGTCGCTGCTAAAGGAGAGGAAGTTAGCAGCCTTCAGTCTTACCTTGAATCTTTGAATAACGAGCTAGAATCTCTCCGAACTAATCAGCGATCCAGCACAAATAACTACAAGCTTGAATCTGAGATATTCCGACTCCGCGATAACGAGCAGCAGCTTCGTTCGGAGCTAACGCACTACAAACTAAGAATTGCAGAATTGGAAACTAGTCTTGAAGATATGAAACAGTTCGAAGACATCAACAATACGGACTTTTTGAATAATGTTGCTCAAATAGAGAAAGAACGAGACCAAGCCTATGACGACCTAAAAATATACGAGGATCACATTGTTGAGACAGAGGAAAAACTCAGCTCGATGATGGTAGAGGTGCAATCTTTGCAAAGCAAGCTCAGAACTGCAGAAAGTCAGGTAATTGCGCTTCAGAGTGAAAATGATTCCCTAAAGAGACAGACGGCCCAGCAGTCGTATAGTCGGAACAACACCAATATTCCGCCACAATCGAGAGAAAACAGGGGCTTCTTCAGCAGTTTCTGGTCCCATAATAATAACGGCAGCACGCCTGGCATGGAATATCCGGATGCTGCATCCGGATTCGCTAAAGATGAGATTGCCAAGAATAACAGCACAATAAGAAGATTGGCCAAGGAGAAAGAGGACTTAAAGGACGAGATACTGTCTATGAAGATGAAAATTGAGCATTTGCAGGACGATTTGCAGCGTGAGAGATTATCACAAAAAAGCACATATGGAAAAGACGAAATCCAACGGTTGTCCAAACAAAAGGTTGATCTTGAAGTGCTATTGAACAACAAGACCAGTTTGTTCGAGGCACAAATCAAAGACTATAAAGACAAAGTGCTTCAGCTAACAAGTGACTTGCGGAGTAAAGAGGAGGAGTTACTCAAAATCCAATCGCAGAGGCAAGATGTGATGAAGACCGTTGAAAAGGATATTGCTTATGAGCAGCAGATTTTACAGATCAACCTTGAAAAGCGCAAAATGATCAAGGAGAAGGAGGCTGAAATAGAACTTTTGAAGAAGAAACTAAGCAATGCCGAGGAGAACAAGAATGACTTATATGAAGCGATGAAAGTCGAAAAGAACGAGCTTCAAGAGCAGTTGAAGGAGGCCAAGGAAAGTCTAAAGAAGGCTGAGGCTGAGAACAAGGCCATAAAAGAAAACCAAGACGGCCTGTCAGAGAAGGACGACGATTTATTGATATTGGCAGACGAATACTCGACCATGAAGAGAGAGATGAACAACAAAGTAAAGCAGTTGAGTAGTTCCAAACGAGAGTTACAGGCAAAGGTAGATAGTTTGACTGACACTTTGAAAGAATTATCACTCAAAAAGGCCGCAAAGCCTCCTCCACAGATAAGTGACCAACTCAAGCTTTTAAAATTCAAAGTGAACTACTACCGCGAGAAGTTCCACCAGGAGATTTATTTATCGAATGACTTGGCGTTTTTGAACAGATTCATAATAGAGTCTGTGAAAAGCTCGAATGATGAAATCATTAATGATGTCAATAAGTTGGCAAAGGTTGGGATCTATCCAGATTACAAAGCGCTTCAAGGAAGAAAACTCACTTTCAAGTCACTTGCCAAAGGCGTGCTTGCAATGGTGAGAATCAAAAACCGGTATTTAAAGTCAAAGAAAAAGCAGGACAAGCTACGCAACATAGAGACTAACATTAAAACAGCAGGTCCATTGTTATCAAAAAAAGTCGGACTATTAGCATGAACTCTTATATTTACCCTTATTATGTATTATTACTGTTACTATTGTTCACTACATTGTTTACTACTATTGTTTATTATTATAATTTTCGTCTTGATTAATATTGAACGATTTTATATTAGGTTGTACATGTGAAAAACTGGTCGTGATTGGGGTCGTTATTGCTGAGAAGTTCCGAAGTACCTTTCGAGGTCTTTTATTCGCGGAATGAACTCGTCTATGATGAAGTTTATCTGCTTGAGCTTGTTGAATTCGACGTTTATCTCGTCCAACTTGCGGTTTAGCTCGTAGTAGTATTTGATGACCTTGTCTATTTCCATAATGATCAACTCGACATTGCTTTTCTGTCGTATCGTGGAGTTGCATGCTTGCTCGCTCAAGCCTTTAATCTTCTCGTTTATTTTGTACATCAAATAGTCAAAATTCAAAGACAATTCCTTGATATTCAAAGGATCGAAGTCGGCACCACCACTGTCACTTTTTTTGGGGGTATTTATATCTTTCTGACTAGCAAAAGTACTACTGTCAGCAGCCTCTGCAGCTTCACTGCTGCCTGGTGGTAAAGGCTTTTTGCCATCAGAAGAGCTTGCGTCTGCCTTATCCAACTTTTCAGACCCGCTTGAAGCCTCTGACTCGTGCTCTTCGCGGTCAAATTGAAGCGTGTCAGCACCGTTTGTGGTATGCGACGTGATGGTGCATTGCGATATCGAATTGGCATCAAAATCATCGTTGCTATTTGCGCCGCTTGACGCTTTAGTTGAACTGTCGCTCATGATCGTGTCACCCCTTGGCCTCTTATCATGAAAGGTTCAGGGTCTCTGGATGGAGCTGCGACACTCTTGGGCTCATCTTAATTTTTTTTTGGTTAGCGCATTTGGCGGTTGTGGGCCCTGCGCCGAGACAGATTTTCTTCCTAGATTGAAATGAGATTTTTATAGAGAAGAAAAGGCGTTTTATAATAGGAGAAAACCGAAAATGAAATTGCAGAAGCACCCCAGCGGAATTTGAGGATGCAATGGCATTGGCAGCTGGCTAATTAAAATATACTGGCAACCGTGATAAGATAACAAACAAAAAGCGGTGTATTTTTCAAATAAAGGAGAGTATTCTTATGCATTTTGAGCAAAACACAGCACCATGTCAATGTATAGTGCACCTTCAAAGCTTGTGAGACGTATCCGTATGTATCGACACATCTAATTCTAGCCACTCGGTAAGGAAAGCACCTACTAACATCCGCAAAGAGAAAGCATGTCGTGCAAGCGAGCCAGACGTGGCTTTAAATTTTGAAGTTGCCGACTTGATCAACGAGAAACAAGGGAACGCCCCAAGGGAGGCTGCCTTGACACTTGTCAAGTTGATCAACGATAAGGACCCTTTTATTTCCGTGAATGCATTGACTCTTTTGGACGTCCTTGTCAAAAACTGCGGGTATCCATTCCACTTGCAAATATCTCGTAAAGAGTTTTTGAACGAGTTGGTCAAGCGATTCCCAGAGAAGCCTCCACACAGATATTCAAAAATTCAGAGAATGATTTTGACTGCAATTGAGGAATGGAACGAGACCATCTGCAAAAACTCCCGCTATAAAAAGGATTTGGGCTTCATCAGAGACATGCACCGTCTCTTATCCTACAAAGGGTATATTTTCCCTGAAATCGATAAGTCGGATGTTGCGGTACTTAATCCATCCGACAACTTGAAGACGATGGAGGAGATACAAAAAGAAGAGCGGCTTGCACAGTCGGCAAAGCTTCAGGAGCTTGTCAGAAGAGGCCGCCCGGAGGATTTGAAGGAGGCCAACAAGTTGATGAAAATCATGAGTGGTTTCCAAGAAGACAAAAAGACAAACGAAATCACCAAACAGAAGATAGCCGAGGATATCAACAAGATTAAAACCAAGGCGGAGATTTTCACAGACATGCTTAACAACTACAACGAACAGGAAGCCACACCATCGAGCAACGAAACCTTGGAAGAACTCTACTCTTCCCTCAAAGTTGCCTTGCCTACCATCAGAAAAATCGTCTCCGAAGAACAAAGCAACGGGGCCGACACTCCCGAAGACCAGGAAGCAATCTCAGATTTGCTCAAGCTCAATGACAGTGTCAATTTGTTGGTAGAGAAATATCAATTGATCAAAAAGCATGATTTGGAAGGAGCTAACAAAATAGCCATCAGTTCAGATGGAAATGCAGCTAACTTGATCGACTTTGATGATGATGATGAACCTCAAGCCACTTCCACTTCTCCAATCGGAGCCAACACGACCAGTTCCCAAAATAATGGTCCTAACTCGCTTATAGACCTTCTTGGAGACCTAAATCTTTCAAGCAATAACTCTCCATCTAATACAGGAACTTCAGGGCTTGCAGACTTGAACTTTGGGGTTGGAGGATCCATTGCCTTGGGATTAACTCCTGCCTCCACCCCAACACCGCCTCCTCTTGCAACTGGCTCAATAGGAAACTCAAATGTCAGTGCCTTTGAGTCTTTGAACCAAATCCAGAACTTGGACGCTGTGTCTAAAGCTCCTTTGAACCAGGGAAGTGTTGCTCAGCAGGCCAATGCGGAGGATCTTCGTGATTCATTGTTCTCTAATATGTCAATCACTGGAGGTTCTGGTAATGGCATTACTGCTGGCAACTCTGGTACAAAGGTGGTGGTTTTTACATCGTCACTTATCAAGCTTGAATACGCTTTGACTAAGCCCTCGCCATCAGAAATTAGAGTGGGTATGGAAATCTCGAACTTGTCGTTGAAGAATATCACAAAAATCACAAACTTGGTAGCAGCTCCAAAGCACTATAAATTAGATTTGCAGCCTCAATCAAACAATGTTCTCTTGAGTATGAGCTCCACTGCGATCACGCAGGTTGCTACCATTCATACCGTGGACGGCAACCCATTGCCTTCAGGCTCTCCAATCAAGTTGAAATGGAAGCTTACGTATACAGTTGATGGCGCCGAAAGAGACGATACTGGAATAGTAACATTGCCTCAATTATAAGCTGTTGAGGTTTTGTTTTCACACTTAATTTTTTCTGTTCTGATCACCAATTGTATCCCGTTTCGTTCCGCTTGTTATAAATTTACAGCTTGATTTTTTTATTCTGTCATATCTTATTGTAGGAAATCTAAAACATAACTACAAAAATTCTGGCGATTGCCAAGCTTGCGAACATCGGAACCACCGTTTTGCTTAAAAGTGTATATCATCATATATCAAACAAAAAAAATCGTAGAAAATCGTTGTTCTGCGTCAAACTTTCATCTTCTTTTCAATGCCATTCGGCTCGACTAATTCGAGCTCACGTTTCTTAGAATTCACGTTAGAAGCTTCAGGTGTACTGACAAGTTCTAGAACAGATTCTAGAGTAGGAGCGGGCGATCCTGAACCCCGAGTTGAATCCGCAGAGTTCAAAGACAGCTTATTCTTTGATCTTTTCCGCTTCAATGCATTTGGGCCCTCGAATTCTCTAGTCAAAGCCAACAACAATGTATTGCATCTTCGCGATAGCTCTTGAGGGGTTCTGCTCAAGAAGAACCAGTCGAACTTAAATAAGTCACTGTCTTTGATAAGCTCCTTGATCTTCTCAAAAAGGTTTTCACTCAATAATCCAAGTTTATCAGCCATAACAAGTAGGTAGCGATCCTCCAAATCGGTATAGATTCTCTTTGAGTTATTTGGTGGATATTGAATCACCAATTGCTGCAAGGGAGCATCGTATAGTTTAATCTTTCTTGCCAAAAGATCTTTCTGTAGTCTTAATTTATGGAACTTCTTTTCTCCTGCTTCTATCTGAGCAATGTACTTTTCATGTCCATCAATCTTCGTATACTCTTTCCAGAATTTTTCACAATATCTTTTGACTTCTTTGAAAGGCTTATTGTCGAGCTCCTTGCCTATTGCTTTATAGTTTTCCCTGCCATATTTAGCACAGGCATGTATAAAATTAGTGAAATCTCTTCTTGACCAATCCCCAAATGCCTCCTCTATATACTTCTTCTTCAATTCCTCCTCTTCAGGAGTCAAAGGCTCGGCATTATTGACTTTCTGTTGCTCAGCCTTTCGTTTCTTCTCGCGAAGCTTCTTCTGCTCTTTGTTTTTCGCCACAAGATCCTCCTCGCTGTCATCAACATATTCTTCATCCGAGCCTTCTCTAGAGTTCAGATCTTCTTGGGATTCTTTGAGCTTTTTTGAAAGTTCCTTTAACTCCTCTTCATCAAGTGTTATGTCGTTAATTGAGACTTTGTAGTTAGTAGTCCGTTTATAGTACAAAAGTTCTTTATCCAAAAGTGCTTCGATCTCTGGATTGTAAAATTGATGGTCTTGAATGTGAATTGCCTTGGGGGCCTTGGGGGCTTTGGCGCTATAACTGGCCTTCGTCTGTTGCAAGACACCCTTGTAATATCCATCAACGGAGTAAGTTTGTTCTTTTCTTTCTCTTTTGGAGGGATTAATCCAGAAGTTTCCCATTTTATTGTCATCCTTTTTGGAAAAATTCTTACCATTCCACTCATAGGCATTAGAGTCCGAAGTGAATTTCTGGAGATCATCAAGACCCAATTTGTTGAACTTTTCGTTTAATTGTTTTGTTTTGTTTTCTGATTTCGCCAAAATGGATTCAATATCCTCATTTGCATCAAACGTTTGACCATCGGACTGGAAGACGCTTTGAGCTCCATGCTGAATCATACTCAACAAATCGTCCTTGGTGTCACCGATCTTATTCTTGGACATGAAGGCAGAATTGCTCTTATTACCAATACGTCCTTGTTGAATGACTAACTGATCCAATCTCAATTTTTGAGCTGCTCTCTCAATCACTTTCTCTTCAATTGCGTTTTCTGTCACAAATCTGTACACCTCGACTTGCTTCTTTTGGCCAATTCTGTGAGCACGGTCCATAGCCTGCAAGTCAGCTTGGGGATTCCAATCAGAGTCATACAATATAACAATATTTGCTGTGGTCAAATTGATACCTAAACCACCAGCTCTGGTGGTCAAAAGGAAGATGAACTTTTTCGAGTCAGGTTTGTTGAACTCATCAATTTCATTCACTCGATCCTCATGAGCTGTGGAACCGTCAATACGACAGTACTCGTACTCTCTGAAATAACAGTAGTCCTCTAAGATATCCAAAAGACGCGACATCTGACTGAATATCAACACTCTAGAGCCCTCCTTTTGATGTTTTTTCAAAAGCTTGTCTAAAATTATCATTTTACCACTGTTGAAAACAAGATGCTCGTCAGTAGTGTATGGAGGCCCAGGCTCAGCGCCTTCGAAAAGATATGGATGATTGCAGCATTTCCTCAATTGCATCACAATGTTCAATAATCTCGTTTTACCTTCGCGCTTCCCAACCGCTCCATTGACCGCATCAATGTCTTTTTCGAGAAGACGTTTGTACCATTTTACTTGCATTTCTGACATACCAACATAGAGGTTTAATTCCTTCTTGGGAAGCAAAGATTTTTCCACATCGGCTTTGACTCTTCGAAGAAGGAAGGGACTTAATATTTGATGCAATCTATCAATCATTTTTGCATCCTGAACTTCTTTTTCCGCTTTAGAAATGTCCTCATTTTCGGCATCCACCTTGCTGAACCATTGGTCAAAAACATCGGAGTCGCCAAAAACATCAGGAAGCAAGAAGTTGAGTAATGCCCATAATTCATGTAAGTTATTTTGCAATGGTGTACCAGTAATCAATAAACGATTTTTGGAATAGAAAAGACGAATTATCTGAGACAAAGAACTTTCCTCATTTTTTATTCTATGCGCCTCGTCCACAATGAGGTATTGCCATTTTATTTTTTTCAACTGAGCTTTTTCCCTAATGACGGTCTCAAAACTGGTAATGACAACGTCAAAATCACATGTCAATAGTTTTGATTGAATAAGTTCGTGTCGTTCTTCTTTATTACCATGAAGCACGAATGTGTTTACCTCTGGAGTCCATTTGGCAAACTCTCTTTGCCAGTTATCAAGTGTAGATTTTGGGACAATTACAATAAATGGCCCCGCGATACCCTTCATGTATCTCAAATAACCCAAAAACGATATTGTCTGTAAGGTCTTACCCAAACCCATCTCATCTGCGAGTATCCCTGATAAACAATTCTCGTGCAATGAAATAAGCCAATTCAAGCCCTGAATTTGATAGTCTCTCAATTGACCATCGACAAATGAAGGCGACTCTGATATAACTGGGTCCTGTGAAGTACCATCCTCTTCCTCGTGAAGAAGTTCCATGTCCTCTTCCTTTTCGGTTTTCCGACGACGCGAGGTTACCGTACTGCCATTTGTCCCACCAGAATTTCCTCCCCGTTTATTTCTGCGAGATCTTTTTCCACCGGTCCCTATATTTCCGTCTATCTCCTGTAGAATTTTTTTCAAAACTGGGTCTTTTCTAACCTTGGAGTCAATGAAATCTCTGAAGAGACTCGTCAATGAGAGGAGGTACTTATAGCGTTTGACTGCATCTCCACGATCCTGTGATAAAAATTATGTGTTAGTTGATTACTCGTTGACAGAAAAAGAAAGAAAATTATCTGAAAAAAAAAACGCACGACAAGGCATTTGCCTGCTAAACAGGTACTTACTTTCAATCTTTCGATCTTTGGCTCCTGCTTGAGAATATAGTCTTCTTTGGTTGAGATTATTGGTGTATATTCTTTGACGGGGGATGGGGTATCATCGGTATCACTCTGCTCGTTGTAATCGATTGTGGTGGCGGTCTTTCCTGATCTGGTCCTAGTCTATAGCAATTTTGTCAGTATATGCGGTCCAATATCATGTTGGGCGATGCCCTACGAGTAAAAGGTACTTACCATCATTCGAAACAACTATGCATAGGTTATCTTTGTGAAACAGGGCAAACCGAGTTGAAAAAATATGCGTTGACTTTGTATATGTGAAAGTTAATCTATGATGTAGCCGAAATGATTGAATTGATCTAATGTTGGACAACGATAACAGGACAAATCGACTACCATTGACGAAATGAAGTTACACTCAACAGAAATGAATAACGCAAAATCGGACCGAATAAAAGAAGATAAATTGGCAAAAGGAATAAACTTGAAAGTACAGAAAATCAAAAAATCAAAAAAACTTTTAATTTATATAAAAAAGAGGAAAAAAAAGTAGTTAAATATTCATTATTCTCACAGTTTATTATGCATAAATAATTTTTTTTATGGACATGCGTGGATATAGCGTGGTAAATACATGTGCCCGCAGCAGCCCGCGTGTGCTTCTCAAATAAACCGCACAGATGTGAGTGACATCACAACAAGAATCACATGCTATCGCCATTTTTTTCTCTTTATACACTAGACCCTGGTAGAAACTTCTTTTGTTGCGATGCAACAAGAGGGTAGACAAGAAGTTGCAAGCATATGATGAGCTTCTTGTGTGGCATATTAGCAATTGTCCAGTAACATCACACAAAAAAATATAAATCCTGCTTCGCGATGAATCGAAGAAAAACGAAAACCTTAAATAATACTGGCTTATATATTAATTCGAGCACATGGGTAATGTTCATAAGCCAGATTACTACAATTTCACGAAACGGAGTAAATGTCAAATAAATACATCGATTAGAAAGTAACAAAAGCTGAAATATGTGATGTAAGGAATAAAAAAAAGGAACTAACATCGTGTCTATAATAATTACTCAAGTTCGGCCAAATATTTTTCAGCATCCAAAGCAGCCATACAACCAGACCCTGCACTTGTGATAGCTTGTCTGTATCTCTTATCTTGGACATCACCAGCAGCGAACACACCTGGAACCGAGGTTAAAGAGCTTCCTGGAATTGTCTTGATGTATCCTTGCTCATCAGTGTCGATTTGACCCCCAAAGACCTTGGTAGCTGGAGTGTGTCCAATAGCGTAGAACAAACCGTTGACTGGCAAATCAGAAACCTCGTCTGTTTTAATGTTCTTGATCTTAAGAGCATTCAAAAACTTTCCGTCACCTTTAGCTTCCAACGAGACACTGTTGTAAATGATTTCAAGTTTCTCGTTCTGTTTGACTCTCTTTTGCATGATGGTTGAGGCACGGAGATGGTCCTTTCTGACGATCATGTAAACCTTGGATCCGTATTTAGTGAGGAAAAGGGCCTCTTCACAAGCAGAGTCACCTCCACCAATAACAGCCAAAGGCTTGTTTCTGAAGATTGGAACAGCCCCGTCACAAACAGCACAGGCACTGATCCCTTGCTGCCAATAAGTTTCTTCACCAGGCAAGTGCAATCTCTTAGCAGAGGCACCAGTGGCGATGACCACAGCATCCGTGGTGATAGGTTCGCCATCTTCATTCCATTCAGTCCATAACTTGAAAGGCTTAGAAGAAAAGTCGACCTTAGAAATGGTTTCGGTGATGATGTTACAGCCGAATCTTAAAGACTGTTCTCTCATTTGTTCCATTAACTTGGAACCCCCAATTCCCGATGGGAAACCTGGGAAGTTCTCGATATCGGTGGTGGTAGTAAGTTGACCTCCAGCAGCTATACCATTGGCAAGCATACCTTCATACATGGTGGTTTCGATTTCAGCTCTAGTCAAATAGATGGCCGCGGTGTGAGCAGCAGGCCCGGAGCCGATGATTGTAGCTTGATGGTGAACCATTCTTGAGATTGAAGAATATGGGGTGTTAGAAAAGCGTGGTAAGAATTTGATGCAAGAAATTAGGCTGGAAATCTTGGAAGAGTATCAGCAACGATAAGATCTATTAAAGATAAGCAGAAAGTGTTGTTTGAGTTTATAGCACTTGAAGTAAATGACGTGAAGGAGATGAAGAAGAGAAAACAAATACAAATGGAATAAACAAAATCTGTAGATACGATAAACCCGGATTCACAAGATATTTATATGCGATCAGACCTAAATTTGCTGCGCGGTGAGAATTCTTCAAGGAAAACCAAGAGAGCGAAAAATTACTAATTTTTGTCTAGCCCGACCAGGGCCTGGCTGGTAGCCCCGGCCGCACCCTCACACGTGACCGCATCTCGCTATCGGAGAATTTGTAATCATCGAGCCTTTGGGGAGCCCGCCTGGAAGATGCCGCCTGGGCATCATTTGTAATTTCTAAGCGGGATGTACTTGTCAGCATTTGTGACACAAACGGTGGCTAGCTTTTGACAAATTCTTTAACAATAGGGCCGTTGCTAAATAACGGGTTCAAAAGTACTCCACTAAGGAAATATTCCAACCCGGTTCTTCTGGCCCTTAGAAAGTTTTTGTCTAGATTGTTTTGAAAGTATCTTTTTGGTGGTAGAGTTCCAATTTCTATTTTGTTGTTGGGGAAGTATTTTAGTAATAGGTCCCTGAGCTTGACAAAATCGTTGTATCTCTTGTATAGCACAATTTTCGACCCTTTCTTTGTTTCGAGGGTGACAGTCCACACAACGTATTTGTAATTGTTGGAACCGGTGATTATGGTGCAGTCACCAATGAATACATTAGATACCCATACGTTGGTCTGCTGACTGGAAGCAGGAGCTTTTTGTGAACTGCCTCTGTCGTTAAACTGAACATGTTCAGATCCTTGGTTGGCACGATTTGCCTGCAGCTCATCTGGCGCTCGCGGTATAGTATTATCAATTAGAGTAATTGGTAGCGGTGATTGGTTGGTGAGCTTCATGGTGTTTCTTGCTCTATGTGCATTTTCAGTGAGCTTGTTGTGTCTAGCAGGGCTTTGTTATTTCTAGTTGGCGCGATATTTTTTTGCGCTTTTATGTGCGCTCTCGTGGTTGATGAAATGTGTTGATAGCGTTTTTATTACTAATAGCACTCCATAAATACCTGCGTATACATAGGAGATGAAGTCAACTGGATCAACATGTATAGAGCTAGAAATAGCGTGGTATTGAGTTTGACTATGAAAAATTGCTTGAAGAGAAGTTTTTGTAAAATATTGAGCTAAGCTCTGCTTATCTATGCTCATCCAAGAAGGAGTGGTGATTCTGAACCCTTTGGCAAAAAAGGCATGGAGGATATGTCTATCTCATCAAAGAAAAAAATGTATTAGAGACGTTTTATTAAAGTGGTTCTATATTATTTATCGAATACCATTGGTGTAATTCTATCTGATCAAGGATGAGAAAAATGTATCATCACGTTTTAAGGAGAATGGAACAATCCATCCACTTCAAGCACAAGCTTATTACTCGAAGCTCAAAAGCCCTTGTTTCAAGTCTTCAATCAAGTCTTCCGCATCCTCAATACCCACACTGACTCTCAACAAAGTTTTTGGAGTGTTGGCACTACTCAAAGCACGCCACTCGATCAAACTCTCTACACCTCCTAAAGAGGTAGCATGGTGGAAGTACTTCAATCTCGAAGGCAATTGTCTGGCAATCTCCCCTGACGTAACCTGGATAGAGAAGACCGGGCCGTATCCATTAGGCAATTGTTTCTTGACGAAAGGCTCAGTCTGCAACGATGAATGTGTGATCTCCTTTAATATTTTGAACTTTTCGATGTTATCATGAAGATACTTAACGATCTTCTCAGCATTCGAAGATTGCTGTCTGATTCTTAACTCGTAGGTTCTCAACGATCTGATGAGCAAATAGGCTTCCAAATTGGCGATGTTAGTTGCCAAGTAGATTCTATCTTCAACTAGCTGAAGTTTGGTCTGTTTGTCTTTAACAACCAATGCACCAGCCAACAAATCTGAATGGCCACCGAAATATTTGGTGGCTGAATGCATGACAACATCAGCACCGAACTCAAATGGATCTTGCAATGGGAAAGGAGCAAAAGTTGAGTCCACAGACAAGATTGCGCCCTTTTCATGAGCAATTTTAGCGTAGTATTCAATGTCATAAGAAGTTCCGTCAGGATTAACCGGGGTTTCCAAGTGAATTAAATCGCCTTTTTGAACCTTCGCCAATTCCGCCTCGGAGAGACCATACTGTTCGACAGCACCTATCCGGGTGAATAAGTCCGCAATTCCGTGGCACCCATGATAGCACTTGTCAAAAAACAATCTCTTTGGGTGGTAATGGAAAAGAATTGCGTTAAATACGGCCAAACCAGAATTGTACACCACAGTTGGGTGTCCTAAAATGTCTGATAAAATGGTTTCCACTTTCTCGGAGTTTGGATGCGACAATCTCGAGTAAATTGGATTACCACTTCCAATCCAATACTCGACATTCTCAATTTCGTCGGCAGGAACCAATTTTGATGGATCGTCGCTGTATCGGAAGGTAGTAGCCACATTGATTGGAGGCACCACATCTGGAACCCTCGATGTTGAGTCATCGGCATGAACGAGTCTGGTTTGAAGACCTGGCATTGTGTATTGTGAAGAGATTTGTAATAGGGGGGGAGTTTCTTTAGCTTTATACTGTGGCATCAAATACGTAAGCGTTGAACTATGTGGTGATTCTTCGTTATCAGGTGGAAAGATCCAGCAGATGGGCTTCTTTTTATACTTTTCATGTCCCTCCAAAGTATCACATTTTGTTAGCTTCATCCGGAGTATTTTTTACACTTTTCCCCGAGGACGATTACTCCAATTCACGTGGCCGTGATACCATAGATCCCGTCAAGGTCGAGCGATTCGGAGCAAAATCGCTTTGTGGGTTGATTTAGCTATGTAGGCTATCAAATTGTTTGTTCTTGGAATACTGTAAAAGTTGTTCAAATGCTGTAATAAGCTATAGATCTCTTTGGTGTCTTCGATATATCAAGGATCTCTCTTATCCATTCAGTCTTATCTTTTTCATCCAGCTATCTTTAGTGTCTCTATTATTTTCTCCAACTGCCTTCTTTTGTGTCACTTTCAGTTTCACCATTTCGCCCAACAATCCCGCCCTTCTTTGTTATCTCCTGGAGATATTACCTGCAATGTCTTCTATGAATCTTTATCTTCAAATTGAACCATCGCATTGGACTATTCCAGATCAAGATAATTTTCATCCCATTAAAAGAAAAAATATTTCTCGCAGAGGCATCCAATAATAAGCAGGCTACACCAGATAACTAAACGTCATAATCTCCTTTACCGCACGTCACCAGAAAACCGAAAAGTAACGCTCGAGACTGACACTGTCAGAGATGAACTACTTGCAAGGCAAAATCACGCTTTTCAAGGCTTTATGGTTCAAATGGAAGTCATTGAAGGACATTCCATTCCGGAAAAAGTTCTTCGTGGGCTATGACTTGAAAGGGAACACTTACTGGGAATTCTACCTTGAGAACAGACAGGCCCGCATGCGTAGAATAGTGGAATACCGGGTGAAGAGACACCATTCTGAGCAGGACATCCCGCCTCAATGCATGATGTGGTTGAGGCACACAAGACCAGATTTTCCCACGCTTCATGAGCTTGCGGCCGACATCAAACGGCAGCAGCAGATGAAGATCCTTGCAAAACAGGCGGATGAGCGCTGGTCTAAGGGCAGCTTGCTCCAGAATCACGATTTGAGTCCCGATCAGCAGCAGCAGTTGGCCGCTATCACCAAAGGTCTTCACGAAAACAATATAAAAAACGAGGCTGCTGACGAGCAGTTAGCTGCTCATGCCACTGCCACTGAAGCCAATCCTATCCAGAATGCATCAATTAAACCAGCTTCAAGAAAATAAGACTTTCTAGCAATGAACTTTTTCTCAATCTGTACATATGTATCAATATATATAACTCTTTATATACCAATCATACCTCTCCCTCTACGTTAGTAAATCCCTGATCAATCGCTTACTTTTCTTTCTAGCAGTCCTGAGTTTGTAATTCAGACAAATAGGCTTGCACTATAATACCACTTCTGTAACAAGAAACTAATTGAGATGATCTGCTCAACAAATTAGCACCTCCGATATCATTCCATACCTCCAATTCTCTGTGTGCCTGGTGAGACGATGTTGATTATGCAGTAAGAGAAAAATTAGTGAGCCATAGTGAACTTTTCACGGCCCGGCAACATAAAATGGCTAGCAGCACCCATAGCAATTAAAAACTGGAATTTTCTAACTTCGCTGTTAGCACAAGGCACGCACCAATGAACATTTACCCTTTGCATTGAGACGTCACAGCCGTTCCAGCCGCACCATCCTATTCACGTCCTCACTTCATTATTCCTGGCAAAATCCTAGCTAAAAGTCTACGCTTTTACATGCAAGAAGCCCTCTACATATAGCCTCTTAACTCACGCATTTTCATAGATGTCGCTGGTCACCTCATCGCACCAATTCTATGATGAGAATGGCGAGGAAAGTTTCTTATCACAAATAGAAAACACGTCTCGAAAACAAGCAGATGAGGACGAGAATTTAAAGTACCAAAAGTTAGAAGCCTCGACAATCTTTCCTAGCGGAAACCTGAATGGAATGAGTGATGGTGTTGCTAATGCTGGAGGTAGCAATTGTAACGACATCCGTGCGGCTGAAGATGGCGCAAAACAGAGTATGAGTCCCTATTCTAATCCCAAAGCCAAAGTTGGAAAATCACTAGTTTCTTTGGACTTGAAAAAGTTTCATCGGTGGACCAAAGATGTTTCTGCTAAGTTTCCTAAGTGGTACGTGCGTTCCAAGAACATTGACGCAATCCCCAATGAGATCCAATATTCTGTGTTTGAGGCCCCCTCCTGGATTGAGCCCTTAAAACAGATACCTTCTGAGGGGTTTGGAAGCACCGGTCCTACCAGCAAGGAAGAATTTGACAACATTGTGGAAAATGCAATTGATGCAATGGAGAATCATGGCAAAAAGCCAAAACGAATTGCTGCCGGCTCCTCAGGCAGTTACTTCATCTACGACACAAATGGCAAGATTGTGGGTGTTTTCAAGCCGAAGGATGAAGAGCCATATGGCCCTCTATCTCCGAAATGGACTAAATGGATCCACAGAAACCTTTTTCCGTTTTTCTTTGGCCGGAGCTGTTTGATACCCAATCTCGGCTACATCAGTGAGGCAGCAGCAAGCTTATTGGACCGCCAATTGCAGACATTCATAGTCCCTTATACAGACACCGTGTCTCTCTCTTCAGACGCCTTCTATTACCCATACTTCACCCGTCACAAACATCTATCGAGCAACAAGGCATTGCCTAAGAAGGTTGGCTCATTCCAGTTGTTCTTACAAGGGTACATGGAGGCCGATCAGTTTTTCAGAAGGTACCCTTTGCCAGGAAGCTCTCCCTGGGTAAAGCAAACAAAGTACAAGGTGCCCTACAGTGATTTCCACAGTGGAGGTTCGGAAGGTGACGAGCAAGAACCATTATATTTCGAGTGGACTCCAGAAGTATTGAAGCAGTTTCGTGAGGAGTTGGAAAAGTTGGTGGTTTTGGACTATATCATGCGAAACACGGATCGAGCTCTAGACAATTGGATGATTCATATGCTGTGGGAGGAGAAAAAGGTTTTCAATCCAGTTGCACAAGGCTTTGAGATTAAAAAAGTCCCAAAATTAAAAATAGGAGCCATAGACTCAGGTCTTGCTTGGCCATGGAAACATCCTGATGAGTGGAGATCGTTCCCTTTCGGTTGGTTGTTCTTGCCTCTTTCCATGATTGGACATCCTTTTTCTGAGAGGACTCGTAGACATTTCTTACCAATCTTGACTTCAAGGGCCTGGTGGGAGGAATGCAAAATACTTTTTAGATTGTTATTTGCTCGTGATGCGGATTTCAAGGAGCGAATGTTCAAAAAACAGTGGGCAGTAATGAAGGGCCAAGCATTCAACGTTGTTGAGACTCTCAAATGTCTCGATCAAGGCCCATTGGAACTTTGTAGAAAGACAAGAATCATGGTATGGGACGACGAAATTGATGTGCCCGTCCAAATACCTATCTCCTCTATTAGTTCGGCTATGAGAACTAGTATCTATTATCCCTATCAGGACGCCCCTGATTATCTCGACTCTCCTAATAAGCCCCCTGCAGATCACAGTGAGTCGCCGTTGAAATTTGCAGGCGTAAGCAAAAACATCCTAAATGTTCCAGAAATCACAATGTCTCGTTATCGTGACGAAGAAGAGACAATTGAAAATACCATCCTTGATGTTCAACATCATGGAGAACATATCAGAAACACCGAATCACCACAGGATATCACTAATGGCAAGAACACTTTAGTTCCCGATGAGGAGAATCCTTTCAGTGATAAGTATGAGATGAGCTATAAGGACATTGAAGATTTGCAAGCTAGTTGGACAGATCTATTGAAAGGAAATATCAGCGAGAAAAAGTTCAATTCCAAAAGCTCTCTGATTTTTACCTCGCCAAATAAGACCAAGCTGCATCACTCGGACTCAAATGGCACTCACAATATCGCCCGTGCATTGTCTGGTCCTCCGCAGATTGTCTCATCCACATCTGTGCCCTCTAATGTTGATCCTAACGAAAGCCCCAAAAAAACCTACAAGAGCAGAAAGCAAGACAACTTTTCAACACCCTCTACCCCGCTAAACGATGGTGGTCATGATAGTGATATCGGAGATGTTAGTGGTGCACGAAGTAGTACTGTTGTGTACACGCCAATTGGAGTTCCGGAAACGATCGATGAAAATGGCGATGCTGACAATCCTCTTGATCCAAAGCCTTACTTGATGCACAAAAACCTTGCTACCAAGAGGGTGATTGTTGAGAGATTGGAAACTGTTACTTCAAGACCTCCTTTGCTTACGTGGTGTTGATAGGAGATATTAAAGCATTCAACTGATAGATTTTTATAATATATTATAATACATAGCTAATTGATAGATTTTTTGATAGATTGACAAGGTGAAGTTCTCTGATGGTTCTATTGAATGTCTATGAACTTTTTAACTTCATCATCAATGCGACACCCCAGCGGATAGCTCCCTGCGTCAAGCTGTATCTCCTCTAAGTTGTTGATTTCATCATAGTCAGCTTCAACGCTGCCTTCAACTATCCGCTCAACGGGGTTGAAATAGAACTCGTTGTCAGTGTGATGCTCGCGAACATCTGGCTGACGCACCCCGAGATCAAGGTCTTTCATGTCATCAACCAACGTTGTTTTTTCGTTGCTAGGAATTTGCACAAAAACATTGGTCAAAATTTTGTTGAGTTTGTAGAGATTAATCACTCTCAATCGCTCGTTATTCAAATGGGCATTATCAGAACTTTGTCCACAAGGAATTTGTGCGGCATTTGCGTGAAAATATTTCTCCAAGAAACGGATCGAAGGAATGGATCCACCTTCACGAATCAAAAGTGGCTCGACCTTCCATTCATTGATTATCTCCTCATTCAAGATCTTATAAAGATTGTTGCTCAAATCTCCTAGCCAAGGTTCAGTGGCTTTGATAAATTTTACTTTCATTGAATTGGAGGTGCCTAGAGCAAGATAGTTCTTGTGCAAGTACTCGATCAAGTCGTTCTTGATCGTATTGATATCTTGATCGGGAACAATTCTAATAGATACCGAACTGCAAGCCGTCTTGGGTATGACAGTGGAGTTTCTGGGCCCGGAGACTCTAAGTTTATGAATAGTAAGGGATGGTAATCTCCAACGTTTTAAAAGACTATTGATATTGATTTCCTCGTTATTTGGAATCTTTTCCACAATCTTTTTGTAAAGTTTCAACTCCCCTCTATTGACCTGCTGGATAGGCTTGTAGAAATCAGGAATTAAAATGCTACCGTTGGACTTATCCGTTAAGGTGGACAACACATTAATCAAGTCAACAGTCGGTTCTCTTGACACACCTCCGTCAACTCCAGAATGGCGATCTGGTTTCTTTCCCGACATCTCTACCTCAAAGCTAATCAATCCTCTAAGACCATAGTTGAGACACGGAGTGACATCGTCGAGCCAGTAACTGTTTGAGAACAAAATCCAGTCAACCCGGTCACCTATGAGATACTTATACTCTCTAATTATGTCCTGAAACCCAAAAGAACCAGACTCTTCCTCACCTTCAACTAAAAAGATCACATCGGCACTTAAACGTCCAGTGTTATATAGTTCGGCAATGGCAAAAATAGCCGCAAGTAATGGACCTTTGTTATCAGTAACACCACGTGCGTATAGGTACCCGTCCTGAGCGGTCATAGTGAACGGATCGGTCTTCCAGCCTTTATCTTTCTCTGTCTCGATGACATCATAATGGCCGTACCAAATGACCCTAGGAGTGGCACCGTTTGCGTCAGAATCAGATGATAATGGTCTTGCATTCGCCTTAAAAGTTGCAAAGACCAACGGATTGCCATCTTTAACAGGCAAAAGCTTTGAGTCAGTTGCACCAAACCCCTTGAAGAGATTGTTCAAAAAATTGGCACAATTTCTGGACTCCTCGATATAAAGCTCTGGAATCTTGGAAACCGTTTTAAAACTGATGAAACTTGACAATACACGTAACATATTGTTATTGGAAAAAACATCCTCGTTAAGAGAATCTTTTCTAAAGCCAAAGCCGCCAATGTTGTTGCCGTTTAGGCCTCCAATAATGCCCGAGTTGCTAATGTTTGAGAAACCTAAAGACGGGCTATTTGGTAAAAAGATATTGTTGAATCTTGAGTTTAAGTCATCGTTGATGTAGTAGTTAGAGACACTTGTGTTACTGTCGTAAGTTAACACCTTGGCAGGTAATCCCCATATTGCCAATCCATTATGTCCGGCAGTGATCAAGAGATGATCATTAATATTTGAAGGGTTAGTCAATATATCCACAGAAAGAATCGAGGTCTCGTTTGACTTCCAGTCGCATCTGCTGGCACACCCTAGAAGACCACCGCCTATACCGTTGGAGAGATTGCTGAAAGTGTCATTAGTATTGACACTGCATTTGATACAGCCCAACTCTGTGCCTTTGAAGAGACAGTTAAGGTTTGAATAGTAGACAAGAGAGTTGACATCGCCCTCGCATTGGTTGTCGATGAGCTTTATCAATTGAAAAGTAGATAGATCCCAGATCTTTATGCGTCCGTTGGTCAACCCACAATAAAGGAAGAACCCGTTGATCGTGAACGAAAGAACTGGGTCGTCATTATCTAATTCGACTAGAAACTGAAGCTGTGACTCGTTTCCTTCAGTGATGATCTCTTTGTGAATACCCCAGATTTTGACCAAGCCATCACCACCAGCCGATATCAAATATTCGTCAAATAAATCGCCCTCATCACTAGACGATAAGGGCGGGGAAGCGGAATTTTGCGATGACTTGTCAGTTACACCTCCGGCTGACAACTTAGAAGGGAATATGCTGTTTTGGAAAATATCTTTGGGGACGATCTTCATGCCATATATAAACCCGTTGTGTGCAAACTGAATGATGTTCCGCAACGGAGTTTCAATCAAAGTGGTATTTTTCCGCTCGAGCTTATCTGAAAATTTCTCGATCTTTTCATTGATTTCAACCTTAAAATTACGCTCGATGGATCTCACCCCAGGCTTCGAGTCGAAGAACTTATCAAATCTGATAAACGGAAGTTTGTTCAAGCTTTTCTTGTTAATTTTGATGTAGTTCTTTTTGTCCGAAAGATTGACCCACTGTATCGAAGTGTTTTGACTTCCGTAGAAAAGCACATTCAATTTGTTGGACAAGGCGATGGAGAAAATATCCCCGATGTCCACCAAGGAGTAGATGGTGGTGAGCTCCTTTATAGACTGTTGGCTCTCGCTCTCGGTGAAATATGCGTCGCTATGAGTCAATTTTGAGATGTCCCAGATCTTGATCAAAGAGTCCGAGGACGTTGAGAACAAATAATTTTCATTTTTGGACACGATTAAATTCAATATCGAGCCGGTGTGATCAGTCTGAATAGTGTCGATTTTCTGGAAGTTGTTGAGATTGAAAATCAAGATCTTAGAGTCCTGAGTTCCCGTGAATAGCACCTTTCGATTAGGCGAGATAGCAATGGATATTATGGAGAAGTCGTTGTTCCAGCGGTGAAGTAACGTAGGCACATTAGAGTAATGGTTTGGAGACGTGTTATTTCCGTTGCCAAGCGTTGACCCGATGTTATTGATGAAACTTGCGCTAGCATTGTTGCCGCTGTTATTGCTATTGCTGACAAGCGATAATGACGAGGTCGATACAAACGAATTGGCGTTGTTAAAGGCGGGGGAGGCCGAGTCGGAGAGCTCGGAGTTTATGTTGATATTAATGGATGCAAAAGAGGACGCAGAGTTATTGTTCAAATTGTAAAGACTGTTCGACACCAACGGTAAGTGTCGTTCGAACGACATCTTATAGGACGTCTATTGAGGTGTAAACCTGGATGGTGTTTAGGCTTTTTTTTGGGTGTCAGAAGACAGTGGCTGATGATGCTTCTGGGGCTAATGAACAGACACTGGAAGCTGGAAATCAAACACAAAAGATAGTCGAAAGAGGAATAGTAATCAGATATATATAATTATTTGTAATTGTGCCTTGGCGAGAGCTGGCTGTACAAAGGACACTACAAAAGACTGACTGACTGAAAATTCATTCTGTTTGTCCGTATGAAGTGCTTCTAATTACTCATAGTTTCATTCCAACGAAGCGACAAAAAGAAATAAAGAGAACGAAAAGCAGTGCGAAAAAAGAAAAAAGTGGTTTGAGGAAATTCCCAACTGGGAACTGCCCCTGCAAAATTGGGAACCTAAAATAGCAAATACAGGCACGGGACAGGTGCTACAGTAGCAACCCGGCGGCCTCAACGAGACGTAACTCGTGATATTTCATGTTCCTATTATTGATTTCACCTTTTGTTTGCAAGGTATCACCAAATTCCTGATGATAAGATTCACTATTTAGCCGGTGTGTCAATTGGAGCACCTTTATCATTGTGTGCATCACATCTAAGACACTATCGTCTAGTAACGTCTGGTGGTTTTCAGAACTTTCATTGTTGTGAAACTTGTGGATCTTGTTCATAATCAAGGCGGAGAACAAGTCCCCCACACCGGTGAAGTAGCTGTCTATTTTCGGCTCAATGCTAATGACTTTTAGTTTGTGGTTGCTCAGGCATGAACTCACCAGTAGTAGCCGGCTGCTATCGCCATCGAGATAGATCGAGGTGACGATCACGTATTTGATTTTGTAGCGTGAGTGCAATATCGTCATTGCGGCCTCAACATCCTCGATGGTTTTGATCAGGCAGTTTAGCAAAAGTTCCAACTCAAATTGATTGGGAGTTATGACATCGATGTAACCGCTTTTGATTATATCCTGGTATATTTTAATCACGGACTTGTCCACATACAACTGGCCCTCGTCTCCCATCACTGGGTCGAGCACCCAAAGAATTTTGTTATTCGTGATCTGTTTCAATTTCTTGCCAATATTGTAAATTTCGCTTAGCAAGTCGTCGGTTGGGACGTACCCGGTAAGTAGCGAGTCGTAGTTCTCCGCAAACCCGTTGTGCCTCAAATTGGAAAATATCTGCCTCAATTCTTCCGCGGTGATCACTGATCCTTCCACTGAACCATATCCGGTGTGGTTGGAAAAATTAACGGTGTTTAGCACATCGACATCCCATCCTAGTACCTGTAGCGGGAATGTTGCAGCCTTGTTACCCACAAATCCATGAGTTACATGCGATTGGACAGACAAAACTCTTTTCTCTTCTGCCATGGTTATTGCTTGATATACACAGTATTCCTTTTGGGACACTTTTTCTTATTTTCTCGTTTTGTGTGGATGCTTTAATTAGTTCTTTCTCCATCTGATTACTGAATTGGTCAGTTTGCAGGTAAAACTGAGTCTTATTTATTGGCAACTTCTTACGCACTGAGAAGATCATTCGGTCCGTTATGTTTCGCACGCCATAGTGACACTCAAATGATTATATTTTCATGGATTAGTCATTTTGCTTGGATAATTTTGGCTTGGTTTTCTTTTCTTTTTTTCATTTTCTTTTTATTTAAAATGCGTGTTTTAACTTTTCCAAGAGAGTTTTTTATATTATGTCAATACCACCTAAAAATAATTCTCAAAGGTGATCGATAGTTGATGAATGATTATTGAGGACTTATATACAACTCGCATATCTACCAAATTAAAAGCACTTGCCACAGCTTCTTTTCCTCTATTGAAAATCAACTGATATTGTTATGTGTTTCGGGGAAAGGAATCGTGCAACTAAAGGACGAATGAATGAACTACTGTGAAAGTTTGTCATTAACATGTCAAAAAAATCTATTAAATAAATACATATCACAAGAGCCTGTAAATAGAGGCTAGTCGTTACTTTGTCAAGAGAACCTATCCAGTACAACGAGGTGTAAGAGCAGAAAAAGCTAGTCATTCGGCCACAATCTATTCAAGGCGAATAAGAAATAGACTTCTTCTGCCATACTTGAATATAGCTCTCGCTGAGAAATATCAACTTCTTGTTGATTTTCTTCACCGATAGGTCATTGATTTCATACCATTGGTCGTTTGTCTGATCTAGTACCTCTACCTTCCAATCATGATGGGACAAGTCGAGCAAATTTCCGATAACGTCTGGTTTAACAGACTCACCTTCACCTCCGTTGCTGTTAGCGTCAATTGTATCATGAACCACATTGGCAATTAGTTTGTATTGGTTTCCAGATGAGCCATGTATGTACTCGTCCATGTTGAGGTTATCGATGTCATACCTTATGACAATATCGTTGAAGTTGTATCTAAAATTCAGATTGAATCGATTGAAGCACAATATCAAATAATCATTCAGCCTCAATAACTCATATTTTCGGCTTGTATTCTCTGTAAGTATTGTAGGCTGAAGGAATTTGTTCCTAAGTAGCTGGTTCAATGAGATCTGTTCAATCAAAGAAATGTTCTTCGAAGAAAGAATCTTTTTGTCAGGAAGGTCTAAGCTGATAATCCAATATTTCGAAGTAGTCTCTTTGACTTTTTCCAGAAGTTTGTAATCAGTTATTCTTATCTTCCCTTGAATGTGTTTCGTTAATATGTTCAGTTTCTTATCTCTCAACCCCAACGATATGTTATTAAACATCCAGGTCAAAAAAAGCTTGGGATCTGAATTTCCCTTGGTCTCGAACATGCCTTTGGACATTCTGCTGATAAAGTTAATTAAATCATGAGGAGACATGTGTGGTTTCAATAATTGGCCAAACCAATAACGACGCAAAAAGCACCCAACCTTCAAATTCAATTGTAAGTTGTTAGCAAATTTAACCGATTTGAAATCAAGCTCCTTTTCCCGGAATTCTGTCTCATTGCTGCTGTTTATCAAAAACCAATCACGTATAAGAGGAAGGTGAGCTAAAATCTGCAATATAACAATCTGAAATTTATTTTTTGCCATACTATTGATACCAATCACTCCCAATCTGTACTCGTTACCATTATGATCAACTCGATTCAAATTCTTCTCTGAGTAGACATTTTCTATGAGGAATGCCATGTCTGGATATACGGGATTGATGAGCCGTTTGATTTTGATCAATTGCTCGTTTCCATCTGCGTCGCCAGTTATTTCATAGTTTTCAGGAAGAACGAATATTCTTAGGTTATCCAAATTAATGTAGAGCTTATGGTTTAAATTGTTGACTGCATGGTTGTACGAGTAGGAGTTCTGGCTTCTTCCTTGAAAATACTTTCCGCAGGTTAAGCAGCAATAAATATTCGTTGCAGCTAATGATATGGAGCAGATCTTTTCTAGATCAAAGTCAAGAGTTTTCCAGTTGATCGTTTCCAAGAATAGATTGCGCCTCTTCAATCTGACTTCCTCCACGTTGGTTTCTGAGTCGATTTTTCTTCTCTTTTGCTGCCTCTGATCATCATTCTCGGTCATTTTTGTAGTTATCCGGCTTTGAATTGTAACCACACGGCGTTTGCTATAGTTCACGTTCTTTGCCTTGGTAGGTTGATATAGTTTTATTAATCGGATGCTCGAACTTGAAGAGATGAGACGAATGATAAGTTTGTGAATTTTCCATTCAATGTTTTTCCTTTTCAAATTTTTTGATTTTTGTTTATGAGCATCGATTAGCTTCCTCAACATGAGCAGGTCGTTTGAATAGTGAAAAGTTTAGCAGCCAGTAAAGCTCAAGCCAGAGCAAACTAATATTATAAAAGAGGAACGCAGCTCTTAAGTTTGAGATCTTTATAATCTATGAGAATTTATCGACTACATTAAACCTGTTGAGCTCATATATCAAATTAATTCAGAAACGTACAATTCACAAATTGCTAACTAGGCTTCAACTGGAGCCTTAAATACCAATATCACTGAATCTCCCCTGAGAAACATTTTACTGACAAATCTCTCTTTATTTATCATTTTCTTCAACTTCTTTCCATTTTTATTTCTAGATGCCTCACTCCAAAGTTCCTTCACATTTTCTAACACCATATTACAATGTCTGTCGAACGCTTTCACTCGAGCAATCAATTTATGATTGTTTCGTAGCGATATTATCACCGGAGTATGAGCTTCCACGGCACTTTTTAGTAGAGACATAGGTCCATTAGATATTTCATACTCTTCGAGTTTTTGGAGCTCTAAAGCTGTGAGCTCTGATTTTGGCTTATCTACCAAGTGACTAAAAGCAAGATTGTTAGTATTTTTTACCGTAAAGAAAGAGAGGTAAATAAAATGCCAGAAAAAAAAAGCATACGTACGACATAATGCAGAAGTTTGTTGCTGTTGGTGTTATCTATTATTGCGTGGTAGTTGAAGTATGAAGAGCTATAATTTCCTCGATTATTATGGTATCTGATGAAGATGATATAACTTGTTTCAATTTCATCATTTTAGTAAAAAATAATTTTTTTCTGCTATTGAGTCATGTGACTATAACTTTGTCAAGTCTTTTCTAGATGACATGAAGCAAATGTACTCAAATATGAAGATTATCCTCAAAGACTTACTAGATTGAACAAATAGCAGCAATCAAATAGGCTCACCAGGTCCAAGCTGCTCCATACTTTTCGGCCATCTAAAATAGAATTCTACAACTAGTTTAAGTATACAAAAGCACTAACCGTCTCAAGCGATACAATGCCTATGCTTTTTCACATTTGAAATACGAAATGACCAAGTTAAAGGTTCATATTGATTCAGGTCAACAACTTATATTATCCGTCTAATGTTTAACAAATATTTATATACTTTAAGGTACCTTATGAAAGAGGAAACCAGATGACACTTGAAATCTGCAATTATTGTCCGCCTCTCAATCTCAAAACCAAGTGCAAAGTTGACTCTTTTTGGATGTTGTAATCAGAAAGAGTTCTGCCATCTTCCAATTGCTTACCGGCAAAGATCAATCTTTGTTGGTCTGGAGGAATACCTTCTTTGTCTTGAATCTTCGACTTAACATTATCGATAGTGTCAGAAGACTCAACCTCCAAAGTAATAGTCTTACCAGTCAAAGTCTTGACAAAGATTTGCATACCACCTCTCAATCTCAAAACCAAGTGCAAGGTTGATTCCTTTTGGATGTTGTAGTCAGAGAGAGTTCTGCCATCTTCCAATTGCTTACCGGCGAAGATCAATCTCTGTTGATCTGGAGGAATACCTTCTTTGTCCTGAATCTTCGACTTAACATTATCAATAGTGTCAGAAGACTCAACCTCCAAAGTAATAGTCTTACCAGTCAAAGTCTTGACAAAGATTTGCATACCACCTCTCAATCTCAAAACCAAGTGCAAGGTTGATTCCTTTTGGATGTTGTAATCAGAAAGAGTTCTGCCATCTTCCAATTGCTTACCGGCGAAGATCAATCTCTGTTGATCTGGAGGAATACCTTCTTTGTCTTGAATCTTCGACTTAACATTATCAATAGTGTCAGAAGACTCAACCTCTAAAGTAATAGTCTT
Organism: Saccharomycopsis sp. NRRL Y-5750; assembly: GCA_030564765.1. Classification (NCBI taxonomy): domain Eukaryota; kingdom Fungi; phylum Ascomycota; class Saccharomycetes; order Ascoideales; family Saccharomycopsidaceae; genus Saccharomycopsis; species Saccharomycopsis sp. NRRL Y-5750. Next base: position 49,082 of record JAKTZD010000010.1, on the reverse strand, counting down.
ACCAGTCAAAGTCTTGACAAAGATTTGCATACCACCTCTCAATCTCAAAACCAAGTGCAAGGTTGATTCCTTTTGGATGTTGTAATCAGAAAGAGTTCTGCCATCTTCCAATTGCTTACCGGCAAAGATCAATCTTTGTTGATCTGGAGGAATACCTTCTTTGTCCTGAATTTTGGATTTGACGTTATCAATAGTGTCTGAAGACTCGACTTCTAAAGTGATGGTCTTACCAGTTAAAGTCTTGACAAAGATTTGCATTTTTTGTTTGTGTATTTAAGGAAAGCGCACGTAAAAAGGGGATGGGTGGCAAAAGAAAATTATTGGGAGATACAATTAGCTTCAACAGGCGAAATGAGAACTGATGTGTGTAAAGCTTTATGTAAACATAGAATGTAATCAAAAAGCTGGAAGAAAGTCAAAGGAAAGCAACACAAGAGAGAGCAAAAAAAAGGGAAAATAGGAGGTTTATATACATTTTTTTAATCCAGCCGTTAAAAAGGAAGCTCAAGAAAGTATGCAATTGCTAAACGCTGATGGGCGTGACAAACGCAGCAAAGAGCAAAACAAGGCGATGGGATGGGATGATCTCTGGGAAAAACACAAAATCCGATAAGCACCAGAGAAAAGCTGCCAAAAAATAAAGGGGAAAAAAGTAATAGCCCCTCGGGTGGCAAAAACTGTTGCCGATGGCGTGCTGTAATTGGCCAGGAAGGTTTCGGGATGCTCGTCGTAAGCTACTGGTCGCAAACTACTCACCCTGTTTTAGGCTGGTTTTTGTGTACTTTCCTTCTAGTTTATTCTTTAACATTCTTGTTTTCCGTGGGCGGTAAGTGTCTGCAGGATGAGCAAGTTTCGAGCAAAGCTAGCATATGACACAAAAAGATACCGCTCGACTTACTCTTTTTGTCTACTTTTGGCAATGCAATTTGTAATTAGCAATTGCTGAGCAATACCAAAAGTCGTAAGCAGTCACGTAATAGATGTGCCGACTGCTGGAGTTCCTCACATTAGCAATATTCACAGACGGACACGATAATCATGAATTAATAAAATAGTCACACTGCGTCGTCCTCAAGCTCTCTGTATTGGATGACAATCGCTGCAATGCCAACTACGCTAACAACGCAAGGAGCGACAGTCAATTCATCTCACAATTTTCTACACATAGGCTGGCAAAATTAGAGTTATCCTTAATTTTGACATCCTTGAATTAATTGAGCATTACCATTTCTAACTAAATACAATTACAAAACATTGTGCAGGCCAGTCGCTACTTACTCTCTCGCTAATGCGGGTCGTTCCTGGGCTCGAATTCCGGACGAATAAACTCTTATTACTTACTCTTTATATTGATATAAAAAAAACAGGTAAGGAGTAACCGAAGGTTTTTCAAAGGATCAACCAAACCGCAGCGCTAATGATACTTATACCTATTACAAGCGTGATTATTGCTGCACCGGCTTTATCGCCGTTTTTGATAGTCAATGGTAAGGTGTCATTAGAGTGCAAATCAAGCACTCCCGCAGCAGGGTTACCAATGGAAGAACCACCAGTAGTGGCAGTATAAGGTGCAGGACGTTGCCAGATTCGCAAGTTTTGCATAACTTCTAAGGCACACATCTCTTGTCCCAAACCATAACTACCGTCGTAAGTTCCCACAAACCAGTTCATTCCGCATGTATGCCCATCCTTACCACCGTCACAGGAAGCAGCAGCAGCAAGGGCCGAGGCCTCGAGCCAAGGCATGATGGTGCTGTTAGTTTCAGGAGCCATAAGAGCAGTCAATCCCAAACTTCTGGCAAAAATAGCCTTGAAAGTCTTCTGATCATTATCACAGGAATTGGCAGGCTGACAGGCGGCCTCGTACATCACAGAGTTATTGAAGAACACAGAAGAACCCTTCACCAAATTCTGCGTTCGATTGAGCCACTTTTCCTCCTTGGTATAGTTGTAAAGATACGCTGCCCCGGCCATCACCAAACCGGCATTGTATGTCCATTGTAATTTACTGACAACAGTACAGTTTTGAGCCACAGCAGCACCATCGTAAACAGCCCACCATCCGTTGTTGTCGACAATGAAGTTAACGTCAATCAACCAGTCCCAGATTCTCTCACACCACTCAACATAGGTATCATTAGATGTGTATCTGGCCAATCTTGCCCCTATGTGGAACAAAGCTCCGTTAGAGATGGTATTTTTGTAGTCGTAACCATTGTTCCATCTGAAAATTTGCCATCTTAGACCTCCGCCACAAGTGTCGGCATCCCATCTGTAGGCCATGGTGTTGAACACCGCCTGCGCGAGATATAACCACCCTTTTTGATCCTTCCCCGTTGGATTGGAAAAGTTTCTTTCAACTGCACCCATCATAGTCACGCCCCACATGGCTTGATCATCGTTACCTTCTGTTGTAGACTGATTAGCAGGAACGTAATCCCAGTTGCTTCCGACCTGGTAGAGTAACGCCTCTTTCGTAAGGTTCACGTACGAGTCATCTCCCATATAGAACCAATAATCCACCAAAGAGCCCCACGCAGTTCCGGCATTCCACCAATAGTTAGGCCAGGAAAACTCACCTATAGTTCCCCCATACTTTGTCCCTTCATAATAGTCCAACAACCCAGCAGCGACCTGGCCTGTTGCACCTTGCAATAGCCCGAAATTTCCTATTTCGATTTGAAGCGACGTTATCAATCGTACCGAGGTACATAGGGTTATCAAAAAGCCGGTTAGCTTCATAATGCACGTTTTGTGGAAATGTCTATAATCTCTTGAAGTGTAGTGGCCTTTCTTTCGGTTGAAATACAGACGTTTGGGACAACTGAAAAGAATTCAATAATCGGGCAGGCAAACAAAAGAATCAAACAACCAAAACTAAAAATAAAAGAGATAGTATAAAAAACAAGAGGAAATATATAAAAATAGAAAGAAAAATCAGCCCTTTGGAGCTCAACGAGGGATCAATCAATGGGTCTTCTGAAAACTTACAAGTGCCAAAAAAGAACGAGAATTGGGAGAAACAAAGAGCGAATGAAAGCGCCTGTATACTCTTATAATCTACGCGTGTGTGTTTACTTGAGACACCAGAAAGAGAGAGAGATACATCAGTTGTGATTCTTCATACCAAATCATGGATCTAACAAGTGCTACATGGATCCAATTTTTTTTCTTCTTGTTTCGCACCTATGCTGTCTTATTGTTCCTGTTGCCCTTTCTCTATTCTGCGTATTTTCAGCTGAAAAAAGTATTAAAAATTTTCGTTTCCCCTCTGACTATACAGAAGTGGAACACGCTCCTATTTAGAATTTTTATCTCCACCAGTTGCTAGTGGCAGCCGTATACCCTCCGCAGTCATGTTCATGTGATAACATGTGATATATGCAGAGGTATGTAGTATCACGTGATTGCATTCTGAGGCAGCACGCGGGACGATGAGACGAGCACAGATCCTCAGGTGTACGAAAACGAGACACTTAGTCGCGGGATCTACAAGCGCAGTCGGATGTTGATCCTCGCGCTCACTGAACCGCTAAAATCTTACTGTACGACTAGTAAGACCGGATTTACTACCAGAACCTCATATTGGATGGAGATGCGAGACTTTTGCTTGTTGATTTTAAAAGGAAAAAAACAAGAATTTGATTCGCACTACTGTTCGTCATTAATTAACCAGAAAAAAAAATAGCTGAATCAAAAACATTACACATAGAAATTCAGAAAAAGCAAACAGACTAGTCTCAAGACTCTTTTGAACAACTGGTTGTTAATATTAATGTATTCCAAAGCATTCATAACTGGATCCGTATAGAAACAACAAAAAATTCACCCTCAGACAATGTTCACCAGTTTGGCCAGTGTGGCGAGTGTCATCATGCCCGATTCTGGTGCTTACGCAAGTGCGGCCACTCATGATCCAAGCGACGTCAACAGAAATGCAACCATCGCTAGGCTGGCATCCAATGGCACTGCTTCTACCTCTGTGGGATCTGAAGCTGCTGAGCATGAGCCTATTTTAACAGACGAAGAGATTGTCAAATGGAACCAGGTGTTCTCTAGATATTTGGACAACGTTAAGCTCATAAATCGAGACTGCGATAGCTATGCCACCTATTGGTCAGCCTTCCATGCTAACCAGTCGATTTTTATCAAGACGCTTCGGAGCAATCTCAAAGAACAAGGAGGCGATGGCAATAGTGATGATTTGCAGGCCCAGATACATTCTATTAATAAATTCGAGACTCAGTTGGCGAAAATAAAAACTGACTCTGATAGAAGTTTCAAAGACTTTACCAAGAAGATCACAAGCAAAGTCAAGGCCGTTAATATCCACATTGACTCGATGCAGAAGCTCCTTGCAAAAAGGGACGAGTTGATGATCGATGTCAAGAAGTTTGAGTACTACTATCATTTGTACGAACAGAAGGATCTTGCTGCACGATCAAACGAAGATGCATTACGGCTAACAGTCAAAGAGCGCCATGATTTCGACAAAACAAAACAACAGCTCATCAAAGCTAAAAAAGATTTAGCTAAACTTGTGGCACAAATAGTCGATTCATTCCCCACAATCACTGGAATATACGATGAGTTTGTTGACTCGATTTCAGATGTTGTCTACTACGACCAAATCAATATGCTTAACAAAGCTCTGAACCAATTGGAGGATTTTTGTGAGAAGACACTTGCCAATGATCTATTCAACCTTGTTGTGAACCAGTGGTCCTCTGGCTTAGACACTGCAAGAAAACAAATCATGAATCTGGACATCATTAAAAACAAGAGTAAATATCGATTTGAATTTTCGTCAGAGTTGATCAAATCAAAGCCCAAAAAGCTAAACTCATCGGGAATGAGAACTCTCAACTTGGAACACAAGAACGGTATGATAAGGAGGTCGAAAACCGTTTCTCACAGACGTGGGGGATCTTTGTCAAGTTCAAGTGCAGTAAATCTAGAACTGCCTAGCAAAGACAACAAACTGAAACGTTTATCTCTAGCGTCGTTCAATAATTTATCGCTCGATGGAATCCATAATGGTGTTAATAATATTGACGATACTATATCTTTGGCATCATCCGCGTCTTCTATGAACGGAGAGGAAACTGGAAATACTGCTACTACTATCACTAATCCATCGCAGACCTCATCGCCTAAGAGGTACAACGACAGAAGATCCAGCTTGTTAATGTTTGACTACTCTCCTAAACGGTCTTCTATCAACAGTTTCAATGATTTTGCGCACATACCGCTAGGAAACGGAAACTCGGGCATGACAGGAATAAATGGTGCTGGAAGCAACCGCGCAAGCTTGTTGTCGTTCGGCGCGCTTAACAACAGCAGTAACAACATCAATGGTAACAATATTCACAACACTATATCAAAAAGATCGACGATCTGTGGCCCTTCCATTAATTCCAATCAGACGTCGCATCACAAGAGCATCGGCAGTGCCAATGGCGAGCTCATGATTACCCAATGTCCTATAACAAAAGAGCCCAAGAATACCAGTCTTGCACTCAAGAATTACGTGCGTACCATGAAGTCTATGTCCAGTGAAATCTACTTAAATCTAGGCGACTATTTGCAACAGGAAACCAAATCAAGGTACGATTACCGAGCTTTGAAGGAGTTCTCCAAACAGAAGACGCAACAACCCAAAATAGAACGCCAAATAATGGACGCAATAAGCGACTTCCAAGGAACAAGTGTCGGTGATTTATCTGTGCTTATTGGAGACAGAATCACTATACTATCGAAAATCAGTAACCGAGAAAATTGGTGGGTTGGAAGGTTAGATGACGGAAGAATAGGAAAATTTCCATCTACGGTGGTACAGTAACCGCTTATATTGTGTTCATACGCAATCGGTTCCCGACGTTCTTTGCAAAAGTATACTATAGCAACGAAACCAAAAAAATCATAAAAATATCGATAAAAAAATCAACATTAGCCGTCATTTCCATCAGGAAAAACCTCACTGAAAAGCTGAAAAATGAGGAAATTCCGAGAAAAGTCCGTGCGTGTGGGTTACCAAAACCTTATAAAACGTGGGTCCCTATTAAGTGTGTGAGCTAAGTGATGAGGAGATGATCATACATGCAACAATAAACAAAGGCCAGACCTGAAAGAAAAAAAAGTAAAAATAAATTTTTCTCTTTACTTTGCTCGTTATAGCAGACATATCATCATATTACTTCTATTCGTTTGTATAAATACAATTCGGTTTCCACCTTTTTCTTTCCTTCACCTGTTCACACTTATACTTTTCCTGTTTTCTTTAATTCGTCACATTGATCCTTGTTCTTGTTCACTTACTCAACAACCAACATCTGAAAGCCACTACTTCTCATAACAATGACCTCACAAAAAATTGATCTCAAAGATACGTTCGTGTCCGCACAGTGTGTGTTAGGCGCTGATTCACCAAACTTGTACAAGGACATCTTGGAAAGATACACCAGCAAGGTTGACAATGACAAGGAAGCTGAAGACAGAGAAAAGAAGGAAGCTGAAGACAAAGAAAAGAAGGAAGCTGAAGACAAAGAAAAGAAGGACGATAGGGAAGGTGACAAGCAAGAGAAACTTGAAATTCCTTGTCTTCGTGGTCCAGATTCGCCATTGGCATATTCTCGGTTTACATCGCCCTCTCAAGTGAGTCTTGTCGATGAAGAATAAACAAGCTGGGTTTGCTATTCTACACTTTTGCTTTACTTCGTTTTATATCTTTTTTATGCTCTATGTACTGCTCTTTTTATAAGCTTGAATGAATGATGTTGGGGGATGCCCAATATGAACTACTATGGATGTCGTAATGCAGTCTTAGATAGAAATAAGAGGGCACGTCCAAAACTAATGAGTTTTGCCAGCCCCTGTTGCATTCATCCCTAGAGCAAGTCAACCCATCTGCGTACTTAAGACGTCATGCAGAAAGGGATTATCCAAATTGAGGTTCACCTTGGTGGCCAGCGTTCGGATCTATGGCTCCCTCTTTTGCCCTACAGTATGATTGCTTGATTTCCCTTTGCCCGCCAAGAAGGAATTCAACAGTAGAGTCTGGAATCGGTAATTTTGAAGTTGCTATTTGCTTCAACAGCATCAATTCTCAGCTGTGATGCAAAAAGCTTAAATCGCCTGTACCAGATGATTCGCCCAATTCCATCTCTATACATTGAACGCAAATGACATGCCAAACGCAGATGCTACATCATTGCCACACTCTGCTGGATTGTGCCTTCCTTTCTTTACGAGCATATCTAAGTATGGTCACACATTTTCAAAACACGGACGAGCGGCAAGGAGTGCATAATCGAGTATGTCTGTCTCACCGATTCTTTAAAGCCTGAGATGTTTGCACTCTGGCCAACGACGTCGAGTACTCAATTGATATTCATATAGTAGTATTCATGTAACGATAATCCATCTGTGGGACATTTGTGCTTCCATGTATAGATATTTATTTCAGACGGTCTCACAAGTGTACGTTACATGCAAAAGCAATTGCTTTTGCATATTTGCTATGCGGCCACACACTAAATACTCTTTTGTAGCACTACCAAATTTATGGCTCCTGAATATGTTTTTTCTCTTTTTTTTTTCGTTCGTGTTTTTTCTACCAGAGGTATGTTTTTTTTTTTTTGTTCATGTTTTTTTACCAAAGCTATGTTTTCTCGCCATATACGAGACGCGTAATGGAGATACCGATATCAGACGAGGAGGCAAAATATTCAAGTGGAGAAAACGACGCCGGAAAAGTAGTCGTGCTACCAGCCACTTGACTCGTTGATTGCTGCGTGAGAAGATCTGATTAACTTTTGAATGTTTTGCAATGTTACTCAAGGGTCCAGAGGCTTAGGCAATCGTAAGTTGAATCAAGGGTAAATTTTTCTTAACTCCATACTTAAGGGTGTTCAAATACCCATACGTGTAAGACCGGCAAGGTTCTTTTGAAAAAAAATACTCTCGTCAGAGTGACATGCTGGTTCTATTCCAAAAAACTATTTACTGTAGTATAACTAAACGTAAAATGATAAAATTCCACATCACTGATGTCGTTTCTGCAAACCGGTGAATGCTACACGGCTGCAACCCAGCTATTGATAGATGCACTGAATGTTACACTATATTACAACAAGGCGGTATCTTAGTACTCTTCGGTTGATATTCGCACGTGTCGCAATAATTGTGAGAGCATCCGGGGTTCGTACATTTTGCACATACGTCGTCATTTCCAGAGTCAATCGATATCTTGTTAGATTTTTGACACTGGCAGCAAAGCCATTTTTCTGGCCGCATGTTCTGCTTTATTGCAATTCTTCCAAATTTTTGTTGAGTATGATAGGCGCCCGAAGTAACAAAGGAGCAGTGTTTTTTTTTGTGACTAGTCAGACCCTTTATATAATATGGATTTCAAAACTCGTTCAACTAGTTTTAGTCACTCACCAGTTCTGATATATGAGATGATAGTGTAAGCAGAAAAACAGATGAGAAAAAGTCACTGAAAACACTTTTCTCGGCTTGAAAGTCTATGGGCAAGTTTGAGTCCCTCAGTGACTTTCGTCCTCCAACTCCTGGCATACAAGATAAGCTAAAGTTAATGTGTAAGAACTGAAAGATGCAGAGGAAATAGACCTTCTTTTATCTCGGGGGTTCGCAGTTTTTTTGTGTTTTTTACATCTCAGATTATTTTTCGGCGACAAATTCTTTTTACGGATCTTAACTTCGTTACCGAGACCCTTTCTTTCGCTTTCCTGATTGAGATTTCATTTTTTGCGATTGCATCCCGAATATCAATCTTTGTAAAAATCCTCGTATAAGTGGTCTATTTCATTCATTGACAACTTTTTCAGATGTCTATCCTTTCTTTTCAATCTGTCTAGAGTGGAACTGACGACCGATGATTCCTCATCCTCATCTTCTAGGTCATTCACCATTTCCCTAGCGTATTCAGTGTCTTCCTCCTGAAAATCATCTTCAAAATCCTCATTTTCCACCTCTAAGTCGTATTCGTATTCCAGCTCATCTCCACCCATAATGATAGACTTATCGTCGTCTTCATTCTCGGGATAATCGTTTCGATAAAAATCTTCCGCATTAGAATCCTCGTCGTCAGAATAAACTCTAGCATCCGAATTGTCTTCTTCATCCGTATCTAGCAACTCGAGATCGTCATCCGCAAATTTCACTATCCCAATGTTGGAGCCGTGTTTCAATTTTTCGTCATATATGGCCTTGTCCCGATAGTAAACGTCATAAACAAAATGGTCAGTATCTTTAGATTCAGCCTTTTCATCCGAACCCACTGGAACTTTCCCTCTTATGTTGTGTATAGCGGGCAGTTTGTGTTTCAAATTAGCTTCGCTGCTTGTTCCTTGATTATCCTCTAGTTTAAGATATTCTTCCACCATTGCGGACAATTCCGAAGGAAGCTCCTCCTCTTCCTGGTTATCCTTCACGTCATTTTTATTCTCATTCCGTGTAATTGCACTGTCTTTATGTTGTTTTCCGGTTTTTTCCCCGGTGTCGGTATCAACCTTCGGAAGTAAGAATGTTCTCTAAAAAATAAAGAGAAGTAAGTTAGTATTTGCTCAGCGAAATATTACAATGTAGACGTCCTGACATCTGTACTTACTTGTGCAACTGTATCTTCCTTGACCTGCGTCTCCAATACAACCGAACTACTTTCATGCTGGTTCAAAGGACTTCCGGTTTTCTCGTTGTCGGTTCTCGTAAGCTTGAATACTAGATATTTGTCAGTCAAATTCTGTCCTTGGAAAATGAAACATGGAACATTGTATCTTATATCACTTACTGAACGTGGAGCTTTTTGATCTCTTAATCTGTCTAGTAGTTTCAAAAACTAATTGTATGTATGTTAGTACTTATTGTTCTTGCGCTTGTAATTGATAGACCACGCTCTCACTACCTACTCAATGTTTGAACGGGATCGTCCGTTACTTTTCGCTTAATGCGAACAATCTCTGGTAATGCTTTACGTAATGACATTGTCAATGAATAGTAGTATCTATAGGCCAGTCATCTTATGAAAGTATGATTGAGAATTTGAAGGGTGAATTTTTAATGAGCTAGCTTATTTCTCACATTCCTTTACTCTATATATTTTTTCCTCTTGCTTATTAGACAACTTTTCTAGCGAGGGACATCCATACATACAAGGCTAGCATCAGTACATTTGCAGATTCTATCACGATTAACTCTACTAAGTTCTAGAAAGTTCTTCAACTGTCATGATAGAGCAAGGGTGCAAATGTTTCTGTTGAGATATATTTCGAAGATTTGACTGCGTTAGGTATCACACAAGGAGTTATATTCGAAACAACCCATTATTTTGTGAATGTACATTCTCAAAATCTTGACTGACTCTTTACTTCAAATAAGCAAGACGTATTGTGATTAGTCCTATCGTCAGCACATTCATCTGGTTTGATGAATTGACTCTGCGGATTGAAAAAAAAGTGGTGGGGTCAATCATAAAGTCATCATCTCTTTCTTTTTTCGTTTTGACTAGAGTCCACGATATTAGACAGTGTATTGTAAATAGAAAGTCACCGTACCTACTCAATGAGATGCGATACAGCAGTTATTGGCGATCATCAAGTAGGCTTTGTATTATATTAGAAACTTAATAATCATCTGTCACCATCTCATGCCTCCTACAGTGTTTGGCAGCTAGGCCTCGTGATTTTGTTTTACAGTTTCCAACATGCGAAAAGATTTGGACCGCTGCATTCAGAGGGTACAAAAATGTTATTGACCTGCACCGCTCTTACTGTCACTTATAGTATCCAAATTTGGAACACAGTTCCTTTTTGATATGGTTCGTAGATTGGTAGTAGGCTTTTTGGCTTCCATTTTCTTTTCTGTTTATAATTCAGCGTGCAACTGTAGAGAAGAGACCCAACAGGCATACAAACAAATTGAAGCAAACAAATAAATCACATAAAAGAAACAAAAAATCAATGACAGTCTCTTTTTGGTTATTGTCCCTTAACAGACAGTTGCGCAAAATCTCTGACTCCGTTGTGGGGAATATATTGGATGCCGATAAGGATATCGTGTTGGTCACAGGAGGCAGCAAAGGATTGGGAAAGGAAATTGTTAAAAAGTTTGTGGCACATGGCATCAAGGCGGTAGTTTTGGATGTCCAGATACCAGAGTCTCACGAACAAGTTGAGACGGTCAGATACTATCGCTGTGATATTAGCGACGTCAGCCAACTCACAGCTACCAGAAAGAAAATAGTACATGAAGTCGGAGCGATCTCCATTCTGATTAACAACGCTGGAGTTGTCACGGGAAAAACTGTCCTCGATCTTTCGTTCGAAGAGATAAACAGGACCATCCAGATTGATCTCCTGGCTTGTTTCTACACTATTAAAGTTTTCTTACCGGATATGCTCAAACTCAAAAGAGGCTATATAATAAATGTCGCTTCAGTTTTAGGATATCTATCACCAGCAAAATTGAGTGCTTATGGAGCCTCAAAGGCAGGTCTTGTTGCCCTCCACGAGTCCTTGTCCTACGAACTTGGCCCGCCGCTTTTCGGCCCTGTCAGAACTGGGGTCAAGACCCTATTGATTGCGCCTGGACAACTAACGACTACTATGTTTCGAGGTGTTACTACTCCTTCTAGAATTCTTGCGCCAGAGTTGGAACCTTCTTACGTTGCTGAAAGAGTCTTCGATGCTGTCAAAGTTGGTCAGCGAGGTGAGATCAAAATTCCTTTGTATAGTCATATTTTGCCTGTGTTCAGAGCATTACCTTGGCAGTTGGTGGAGCTTGCTAGAGACTATTCAGGTATCGATACAAGTATGCAAAAATTTGAAGGAGACGAACTACAATCAGCAAGAGAGTGAAACTGCAAGAAAAAGATATAACAATTTGATGATTCCAAACCGAAAGAAAAATCATAACAAAAGACAAAAAATCACCCCAGAAAGTAAAAGAAACAAACAAAAATGTAACACTTATTTATACCTATGTATATATATGAGTAGATCAATGCAATGTCTTCATGATTGGTTAGTATACAAGTAAATGCTAAATAGAACACGACGGAAGCGATACCGGTTGAATTAAGCTCGCTCAATATCCGTCGAAGATCAATTTGATGGCCTGTCCAACCGTTTCTAAATGTATATTCGGCTTTATCTTTAGTTGTGATGCGACGTCATTTTCGACGTACTCCTTCAACACATTCGCATAGAGATTTGCATCCCAATTGGACTGGTGCTGAGGGTTGGTGAACCTTCTTATAACATCACCAGGATCAAAATTATTGCTGTCTTGAGTTTGCTTCTTATTTGAGCGTTTTTTCTCAAAGGTCACATCTGCAGGAGTGTACATTTCGTTGATGTAATCCACATCCTTCAAAGTTCTCGCGTAAGGATCTGTCATCACTAGTAGTAATATCAATGTGAATAAGCTATCATTTCCGCCATTGTGTAAGTATCCAGTAGGGATAAGGAAAAATGTCGCAAGTTTGCCTAGTGACCCGAACTTCGATCCATAGCTGTCCTTCCATAAAATCTGGGTATCGAGCACATATTTCGAGTGAGACGGATCCCGACTGTTGGTTATATATTCTGGAAACTTTATCCCAATAGAAGAAAGCCAATCAATGTCACCTCTGACATCGTGGCCAACCAACGAGGCCCCAAATGTCGCACTGTCGCTTTTGGACAAATCAGAGGGAAAGTAATGGTTGATGAGGATTTGCACCGACATCGCCACGTATCGCATCGGCAAAATGTAACTAGGCCCTCCTAAGAAGTTATCCTGATTGTCTTTAACAAATTTTCCATTTCTGTAATTTTTATGTTCTTCGATGATGAAATGTATTTTCTGGATATGACAACAGCCTCGAAACTTATTCTTCATGTAATGCGACCGTGGATCATATATGCATATCCCGACTTCGCTCACAATCTCATGACGGAGCTCATAAGCCTCGATATCTATAGCAACAAGAATTCTTTCCCGAGGGAACACTAGCTTCATTGCATCAAGTAGGTGCTTGTGGCCTTGTTTTAGCACCTGGTTTTGGCAGAAGTTGCTGCTCTTTAGAAGCTGCTCATATTTAGCCAACACTTTTTTCCGTTTGTCGGTCGCCTCAGTGTAACCAGGCTCTTTAGTTGCCTGCTGGACGTGTTCGAAAGTGCCTTCTAAAATATCGTCAAGATTGATGCCCGATATCGCATCGTATGGTAGAACAGAGGCCGATACATAACTGTATTTTTGGCTCTTTCTCTTGTTATTTCGTCTGCTCATTTCTTTGTGCTGTTATGGGTTTAGCTAATGTTTTATCATCTATCAATCCACGCTATCACAAACACTTTTGTGAATATTTTATATTTATAGTTTAATGTGATCTTTTGTTTTCCAGCTGATGATGATATTTTTCTGCCATATCTCTATGTCTTCCTGAGTATCAGTGAAAGTTTGAGTCTCTCGTCTGTCCAGAGCTATAATTTTGGTTCCTTATATACCACTGGCATTCGCGAGCCTTTGTGCTTTTGTGTACCTCATAGTACAGAGCGAGCTCTATCTATGACTATACGACTTCTTTCTTTTTTTATCGAGTTCTCATTTTGTGTGATAATTCTCTCTTCCCAGCTTTGTGCAACATCGTGAGAAAAAATTTTATACGATCACATGACAATTTTCTGCAACGCATGGAAATTTTCAACATCGCCCATAAATACGAAGCTTGCAATCAAGTGGACTAGAAAACAAAATCTTTTTGTAGATTATAAATAATTAAAAGAAACGGTAACATTAAAGCAAAAAAATAAAACATGACAAGAAATGGTATGATGAAACGGGCAAATAATCGAATAAATGCCAATTGAAATTGTGGTATTGGTCTGGCCTCAAAACAAGCAGAGCACAAGAAGAAGCCCGACAGGCTTGAGATAGCATCCGCAAACTTTCCCAGCATCATTTATTTTGTTGGTGGCTGTAAATGTTCCGTTATTGTAGTTTGTGCTGGTCAGAAATGTGGTAAAAGTGTTACTGGTAGTTGCGAGCGTGTTGAGAATCGTTGTTGAGCCAACCGAATTGACAGTAGTGAGTCCATTGGCCGTACTAGTAACCACTGCCAGTCCGAAAGACCCGGATTCTGCTGTAGCAAGACTAGAAGATGACAGAGAGACCACCATCAATGAGGTTTGAGATGAACTCGAAACAAATTCGTACGCACCAGAGCTACTTGAGGTGCTTGAGCTGTCTAATCCGGACCCACTGCTTGAAACAATAACAGTAGCAGTCACCGGTCCCGTATCAGTGGTGGTTGCAGGGGAGGATGTTAGAGTATCTACCAAGGTGACGACACCAGCATAGATAGTCTGGCAATCAGTATCAGCACAAGAGCTGGAGGTTTCCACAGTTGTGCTCAATATCGTTATCACACCCGTGCTTGTCAGTCCACTCTGTGTCTGAGTAATGGTTGCGTATTCCCCATCAATGTACTCTACAGTAACCGTGACGTAGCTTGACGAGGCATCGTTGGTGACGGTATTAACGTTTTCAACTACCACAGTTGCAGTGACAACGTTATTTCCATCAGACAGGGTTTCCGTGCATGCTGAAACAGTCTCAGTGATTACCGATGCACCTGCTGCCGCGCTGCTACTTGCTACAGACGCTGCAGTCGACGAGCCGATAACTGTAAACGATGTCGCTTCTGTGTTGAAAATATCATTTGTTCTGGTAGTGAAACGGGATGAGCTGTAAATATCATTCTTCAAGATGCTTGGCACATAACTATCAATATCTGCGCCACTTTCCTGTTGAGGTCTCAAAGACAAAACAACCCCATTGGCACAAATATTGGAGTCGCTAGACGCGTATACCACATAAGTCTCGTTTGTACTGTCTTGGGGACAACCTATGAACACAAATTGCTCATTGTAATGCAAATGAGATCCCGCTATGTACCAGATGGTGTCACCGGTTGTATTGGCTGTAAGCTGATTGTTATCGTTGATGATCAACTCGTAGTCGGTACCATTAATACGAGCATAACCGTCTTCCTGAATAGTGTATCTGACACTGCTATCACTGTTTTCTTGATTTGTCAATACCAACAGACCGTTGTATATTGTCAACGGGTATAATTGAACGGGATTGTTTTGGTTGGTTCCAACCGCTATCAAGCTAAACTCAGCAGAGTTTGCCCTGGCTAGTCCTATGTTGAGGAGACCTATCTGGAGTATGGTCAAAAGTATATTTGATATTGTTGACATGCTGCAGTTCTGAGGACCTTTAGTTTGAGAAAGTTGTTGATGTCGGTTCTTTCAAATGTGTACACAACCGTTCTTTGAAAACATAGAAAGAATGTACAAAAGCTAGAGTACAAAATATGTTTGTGTTTATTATTTACGTATTTACAGGTTCTTTTAGACGATCCGTTAGATATATATACAAAGTAGATGGGTGTTGGTTGGCATCTTATATGGATGGCTGGTAATTTTAATAAGGGTTAATGATCTCCTTAGACGGGCAAAATCATTGGTTGCAAGCTAGAAAAAATGAATTTCTTTACAAATTGCCGGGTCAAATGTAAAACTGTCTGAAAAGTAGGTTTGGCTCGACCCTTTACATTACTGCTGAAAATCACCAAATAGAGACGGGCGGAGAAATTTGGTAAGCACTTCTCAATCATTACAGTGAAGTTTTCAGTCTGAGTGCTTTTCACTTGAATATTTGATGAGCACATAGACCCGGCTGACTTTCAATTGCATTGTTTGCCAGAATTTGTCTGAAATAGTTATTAGCCATTAAGGAAGCCTGACAATTCACGACTGGTAATGAGTTCTAGGTTGTTGTACAACTTGTAGTTGCCGTCTGCCAATTACAAGAACAAGTACTGTAAAATGATGAAGTTTGGTTTCTTTGCCCCGGTACTGCTCAATGGCTTCTAAACAGCCGTGCACGCTTTCTTTCATTATAAAAACCCTCTACAGCATGTCCCGAAATTTTGAGAATGAGGACACACAAACTATAGTTTGTATTAAAATAAATTCATCAAGATATTTTATTTCTTTAAAGATACAGTAAAATTAAAATAAGCCTTTTTCAGTTTAATGAAATTTACTCAGCATCAGCGATAGCTCTGGTGTAAATCAATTGAGACGAGTGTCTGGAGACTCTCTTGATGACACCATCTCTTTCCAATTGAGAGATAGCAACTCTAGCCAAAGAGCCGTTAATCTTAAGACGGTCAACCAAAACAGAGACAGAGACGTACTTGTAAGTTGGGACTTCTTTCAAAATACGGTCGTATTTCTCTTGATCCAAGACAACTAAATGTTGAGCCTTGTCCTTGACGGATTTTTTGGACCACTTCTTCTTGGATTTCTTACCACCGGCCATGGCAGCGGCGGCCTTGGCGGCCTTGGAGATTTGAACTTTTGGAGGCATACTAGAAAACAAAAGTTAGTATTTTGTTATTAAAGCAACATTTGTTCGTTTGATACAAGAGATAGAATAATGCCTGGGAATAAGACAGGTGGATTGAGCGCCAATTTAACTAGGGTTTTGATGACGTTCGCCTTGACTGACATAACATGAAATGCCGTTACGTTTCAAATTATGACCTAGCCTTATAAGTCATATGATCACAGATTGACGTGACGTGATAAGAGCATTTTGTGTTGGATAAATTACACTAGTTTTTTGATTCTTTGCATGATATTTCATCATCTTTAATGTTGCGCCTGCCTTGATACATGAATAGATCAATAAATTATGCCTTGATACCAGTCTTGCATTTGCAATATCTTCTCCAACATTTTATCAATGAACATATTCGTTTAGATGACCCTTCAAGCCGTATGTGATCATGGCAATGTCATTCCCTTGATGATCAAGTCGTCATTTTTCAGACTTGAGTTGATGATGAAAATTCGCACACGCTGCCAAATTGGCTTTTCTATTTCTATCTCCCCGATTAACTGAGCACAAGTCGTACTTACTTGATGTATTATGTCTTGATATATCGATAGTTGACCTTTAAAGAAACCAGACGAATCTTTGGATATTATGATAAATTGCAAGAAAGAGAAGTGAATCTTTAAAAACAAAATTATAAAAATTTTTTTTTCTTGGGCTCTGTGATCCTCGCTTCAAAAAAATTTTCGTGCTTTTGCTTTGTCCTCAATTATCTTCTCTATCCTTTAGTGGTGATCGGTGGCTCCCTAATTTTCACTCGCCCAATGCTCACAACGCGGCCGAGGCTTCTTTGCAGAGCTCCATTGAAAGTGGCAATATGTTTTTTATTTTTCGTGAGTGGAGAACAAAATAAGTGACACTTATGTTTTTTCGCCCGACCTGAATGCACGTGCATTTCGTGGTTGAGACTCAGGGCTATCTTTCATACAGAAGCGAGTAATTTTCAAGCTGTAGATATCAATATACGCGCTTCGAGCCCCTCATCAACAGCTTCAATATTATTTACTCTACAAAAAATCCAATGCACCGCAGGTCATTGACCAAATCCTCACTAGAATTCGGCCACAAGCATCGTTTGGACATATTCAGTAAAACCCAGAGGCCGCACTGTTAGCAAATATTGCACAAATGCTTCTTTTATGTAAACGTTACTCAGATGTCGTCCATTGAAATACACAGTATATATATATACTGCATATATGCAGTGAGTTTCAACTAGAAAGTCCAATCAGCATCAGCACTCTCAATGGCCCATTTGAATTTCTCCCTCAATGTCTTGGTGAAAAGTTTCTCAATAGGAACATCAAATTTTTTACTGAACATGACCGTAAGTCTAGGATCAATATAGTTAGTTTTAGACGTACTCAATGCAACCGTAGCATTGTCTTCTTTATCCTTCAATTGCAAGGTGGTATTCATAATTCTAGTATCAATTTTTTCCACCAAAGCTTTAAGCTTGTCGACGTCATATTTTTTACTGTCAATCTCATCTTGCGAAATTTTTTTGCTCTTCACCTCGATCAAGTACTTTTTCTTCATAATATCAACCTCTTTCAACCGAGTCTTCAAATCACTTTCTGGCAATGTTGGATTGCCTTCCAACGCCAATTTCTCGTTATCACGGTTAAATTTCTTGGTGACTTTGTCCCTCTCCTTTTCGGCAAACTTCTCAATGACAGTATTTAACTGCTCGTCAGTCAAAGAGTCTATTTCTGCGTAATAGTCTGGGTCTTTCCGCTTTAGGTTTTTGTTTATTTGTAGCATCATTCTTTTGTATCTGATCTTTTGCCAAATCATCTCTTCGATCTTTTCAGTAATTTTAGCAACACTGGCTGCATGTCCTTTTGTTACCGAACGCTGATGGTTACAAAGAATGGCAACCTCTCTATTAGCAGCATTAAATTTGACTAATTTCTCGTTCACGGTTCCTTCGTTAGAAATTAATCGTAATTGATCTTGCATGGTTTTCGAGGCGTTATATGTTCTGAAAACTTTAGCAGTTAATCCAGGCATATAGTTCTGGAAATGTT
The DNA here is from genome assembly GCA_030564765.1 of Saccharomycopsis sp. NRRL Y-5750. NCBI lineage: Eukaryota > Fungi > Ascomycota > Saccharomycetes > Ascoideales > Saccharomycopsidaceae > Saccharomycopsis > Saccharomycopsis sp. NRRL Y-5750. Next base: position 30,579 of record JAKTZD010000010.1, on the reverse strand, counting down.
TATTCAAGACAGAGGGGTCGATTCTGTCAAACAACTGATCACCCACAGTTTTGGGGGGTTTCTTGAAAATCTTCAAATTCTTGAAAACCTGAACATCCACCTCCACTTCTTGGTAGAATCGAATCGAATCCTTACCCAAGAAATCAAAGATGACTTTATTAGGCGGCGAAAGCGTCACATGCTCAAATCTCAAAGAGCAACAACCAACGGTGTCTGCTTCGTCGTCACCTTTTTCACCACCAGCTCTAAGGGCGAACACGTCAATCAAATATGTAGCCACTGCAATCTGTCGCTCTTGCATCAACTTAGATTTCAATTTGACTCGGTAATCACGACGAATGGAGTCAATGTGATCCTTCAACTGTCTAGCTTTCTCAAACTTCTTGTAGTCACTTATACCTTTGAAACTGGAGTTTGCTGCTAGTCTGACATATTTGGTGTTCCCTAACACGTTTTCTTTCCACATTGCCAACCAAGTTCCGGTATTATCGTGTCTAACTTCCCCCCAGTGGTGGCCAGCAGGGGGTTCGGGCACTTTTGCTTCCTTTCCTATATTGATGCAAATATCTTCAGGACGAACCCGCTTTTTAAGAGTTCCTGTCTTTGGATGAGCACCTCTACCTCTAAATAAGCCAGGAGGTTCCACTCTGAAGTTACCAACTTGTTCCTTTCTTCCATCGATCAAACAAATCTTGAATGGAGCCTCCTCCTCGTCCTTGAGTCGCTTGAGTTCCTTCTTCTCCTCTTTTGTCTGGTTTTTCTTTTCTAGTCTCTTCTCTTCAAAATACTCAAACATTTTGGTAAAGTCACACTTCTCAAACTCAGTAATCTTTATTGAATCATCACCTAGCACTCCTCCGGCTTTCTCGAGAACATCACAAAAGTCTCTGAAGAAGTTTTTCTGGAATACGGGATTTTTGGTGTGGTCACTTTCAAGCATAGCTGCAAAAAAGCCAGCAACTTCCTCTGCAGCTGGAGGTAAAGAAACAGGCTTGCCATCGTATATTAGTTTGACATGTTTCGGCAAAGGAACGTATTCTGGAGGAAACATCACCCCATTGTGCTGCAACGTCGTCCATTTGATTTCCCCATCCAAATCGTCCTGTTCCCACCATCGATAAATTTCTTCCTCTTCCTCTCTGTCCTCTTCGTTTTTCACATCTGTAGACTCCTCCTTGACCTCGTTTTTGACCTCTTTTTTGACACCTTTCTTTTTCGTCCCCGCTGTAGACGTCTTAACCTTCTTTGCTGCTGTTCTCTTGGTGGTTGCTGCTTTTTTCTTAGGTGTAGAGGACGTAGCTTTCTTCTGCCGCTTTTTTGGAGCGGTTATCTTTTCAGCTTCCTCATAAGCATCGTCGTTATCTTCGGCCTTGACTCTCTTTTTGCCGTTGCTTTTTGCGGTTTGGTCATCAGAACTCACAGAGCTGACACTGCTACTTGGACTAGATTTATGTGACGATGTGAAGGCAAGTGGGATATCTTCGTCGTCATTGTCACTCATTTCCGCGTAATTGACCTTCTTTCTCTTGGCAGAGATGCGAGATCTCTTCGCCAATGCGATATCCTCATCATCAGAGCTCATTTTCTCGAGTACTATCGTTTCCTCGATGCGCTGCTTTGCTTCTTTTTTTTGATTTGTTTAAAGGTTTTCTTTTATGATATCCGCAGCGATATTGAGTTTTCTTTTCTAGCCAAAATGAAAGCTGTCTCTTTGCTCAGCTTTGATGCAAAAAAAAGCGCTTTGATCAAATTGACTGCTTTGGTGACTTGTGCTAACTCGATATAAAAATAGAGAATCTCTTTGTCATAATTATATTTTTGTTTTCAGTGCAGTGTAAACTGAACGACAAGAACTTTCGCATTGAGCAGAAAAAAAAAGTATTGTTTCTGTGCCAGAAGAAGAAAGTGACACCTTTTTCGCTACCGCCACTCCGCCAGCACCGCATGTATGAGATGGCTGGCAGTTCATGTGGGAAACACAGTGGTGGGAATAAAGAAGCTGACAAGAAGTAACTAAACTTTCCAATTTGATGAAATTGGAAAGTTTAGTTAGTCCAGGAGCTATTGTAGGCATCTAATGAGGATTGATTTAATCAGGCTAGGCAGCATCTTCTCGAGCACAGCTTCAGGCCCCGCAAGAGGCCGCCGAGGAAAATTACAGATTTAGATCAACCTTAGTTTTGATTACCCGAAGTTAGATGCATCAAACTCGCAATCTATAGAGGCTTGTTATGGCGGAGTTGTTCATTACTCGGGCGCGAAGTAAACACGGTCTCATCCAAACGCGACCCACAAACAATAGTTATAATCACGAATGTTGTGTATACATCTTGAAAATGAACATAAAGTTTTATCTATTGTATTTTTAGGAATATCAGGGTTTCATTTGCTCATTATGTATAATCTCAATGTTCGTCATTATCAGATGAATATTTCCACGATCGATTTGCATTGACGATACAAGTGTATAATTGCCTATAGTTCAACATCGGAAGGAGCAGTAGTTGATGGGTTGGTAGTCAAAAAAAGTTGCTAAACAGAAGAGTCGGAGAAAGTTAGTTAGTCATTGTGGTATTCAGAAGTCCGTAAATAATGTGCAAGAGTTTGACAACCTCTTGTAGTTGTTGTTTTTGCAAATTTACCGGAAAACATTTCTCATTGCAAAAAAGCGTCTTTGCTCTTCGCGCCATCCGTCGCACGTAAGCACATGGTCGAGGAGGGGCTTGCTGTTATGTATTTTGGCATTCAATGTTAGTGGCTCCAACCATTTGTTTGAGTGCTGCCAAACTCTGACCGCTTTGATCGACGAGCTGAGGACGTGTCTCAGGGCTTTTAGGATCTTTTTACGTAGAAGCTTACGTCTGTTTTGAGTGAGATTTCAATGGTACTTTCCCGTAGTTTAGTGTATCGCTTTGGTAATAAGTGTGTATTGTTGTGGATTTCTTTTTGCCCTTTATTCGAGATGTGGATTCTGGCAAGTGCATTCAAGGGAATTCATTTCACTCCAATAGAATCTACTGACATGATAATTATAAATCACCAGAATAGTAACACTGCTTAGTCCTCAAGCTCTCCGTATTCAATGACAGTCGTTACAGTGCTAACTACATTATCGACGTCAGGAGCGACAGCAAATCCATCTCATATTTTTTCTACACACTTGGCAGGAAAAATTAGAGTTATCCTTCATTTTGACATTCTTGAATTCATTAAGGATTACCATTTCTGGCTACATACAATTTGTAATAATATCACTGTGACGTCGAGAAGGCTCCAACATGCTTGTTTACATTTGAGCAGATGCGGTTATTACTGGACATTCTGTATAGCTCAGTCTCTACCTACACTCTCGGTTATGCAAGTCGTCCTGGGTCCAAAACCTGGACGATTAAACAAAGTATTTTACAGTGTATTTTACAGAGTATCTTTCGAAGTAGTTCACAAAATATATCTAGTATATATTTCTAGCATATACATACTGCACCAAAAGTCAACCATCCTCCGTCTTTCTACGTTTCAAGTCACCATTCGAATCGCCATTTCCATTGCTGCTGCTTTTCTTTTTTCTCTTCTTTCCATTAGTCTCTCCATTCCCGTCGTTCAAGCGGTTATCGCTAACTGCCAAATTGTTAACATCGAAGTCCAAAATCCCAGCTTCCGAAGTCCGATCGAATCTCAATTTGTCCACCAATAACGCATGTTCTAGAGGCTTAATGATCTTATCAGCAGACTCTTCCGGACCGTCGCCATTTTCTCCAAAAGTCGGCTTGAACACTATGGGACTGATATCTCGCTCAGTCAGGAGAATATTGTGCCTTCCAGGCAAGTCCGCAATATGCGACTTATAGGACTTTCTGAGCTTGATACCTTTTGATCCGTCTGGATTCGTTCTCGCCACAGATAGAGCCAATGGAGTCAACCCATACAATTCCATCAAATTATCTCGGATCGATGGCTTCGTTGCCTCGTATTTCTCATCAGGATCTATGTAGTACAAGCCAAGTTTGGATGACATGCTTGGGTTCAACGAGCTATATTGATTCCAGATCAATATACGGATTGATCGACTGCTGCCAAAAGAAACGGTTTTTTGAACGATGTATGTATTCCTGCATACCATTAGGAGTGTCATCACTTAATTTTCATGAAAGATTTCGGCCCGCAAATGCGAAATCGAGCAAGGAAATGAAGCATGATTTTTCAAAAACGGGCTGCAATATAGGGTCTGGTGCACGTCACATGCATCCGCCACGCAGCTCACATGATACATCAGGGCTATGTTTTATGTAACAGTCACAAAGATCGGGAAAAGTGTTTTTCGTTGATATTTGCTTTCAATAGGAGAGCGTTGAAAAAAAGTTCACTGCACGTGATAGCCTCTGGGCTTTTCACTTTTGCCTTTTGGAAGAGGGTAAAAAAATTTAGGCTCTCACATCAAAAATTGCAGCTGTTTTTTAGCACATAGTGAAAAAAAAATTTTCTGACAATATTTCACTGAGCACATAGAGAAAGACAAAAAAAAGAAGAATTCAAAAATAAAAATTTTTTTTATGATTGTGAAGATTCTCTTCTTTATAGCTTTCCAATATCAATCATCTAATATTACTATATAACGATATCGATAAATAATAATAAAAGGTATGTGCTAAACTCTCACAACAATCATTGTCAGAAAATCAGATACTTGTGGAGATTACTGGGGGTTTTAAGTGGAGGTCAACAACACAATCATCAATAGTTTCAGCTTCAAAATAAGTTTTGCAAAAGAGCTATCCAACAGGCTTCTGCACCTCCATCAACGAGTAACATTTCAAATATAAAGTGAGTAATAGGAAACGACTGAGACGATCATTGAAAAGATCCAATAATAAAACAATATGATAAAATTTCAGAAATAGCAGTGAATTCCAAACAAACAAGTCCAGTATCACCGAATATCGCTTATCGCTCAATGATATTAGCGCCCGCTTGTTCCTTTCAAACTGATCTTTCAGAGCAAGCTCAAGTGTAGTGATGCGGATAATTTTTGCAGCAATTATACGAAGTCTTCAATATTTTCAGCACAACTTTCAATATTAGCAGTTATCAATCTAAACTCAGTCAATTTTCCACATCAATCATCTTATATTTCTGCAATAACGTTCTACCCGGGAACTTTACTAACATGCTTTTATCAGATGGCTGCCTCATTACCACACCCAAAAATCGTCAAGAAGCACGCTAAGAAGTTCAAGCGTCATCACTCTGACAGATACCACAGAGTTTCTGAGAACTGGAGAAAGCAAAAGGGTATCGACTCCTGTGTCAGAAGAAGATTCAGAGGTAACATCGCTCAACCAAAGATAGGTTACGGTTCCAACAACAAAACCAAAGGTTTGGCTCCATCTGGTCACAAAACCTTCTTGGTCAAGAACACCAACGACTTGGACTTATTATTATTGCACACCAAATCTTACGCTGCTGAAATTGCTCACAACGTTTCTTCTAAGAACAGAGTTGACATTTTGGCTAAAGCTAAATCTTTGGGTGTTAAGGTCACCAATCCAAAGGGTCGTCTTGCATTAGTTGCTTAAATTTGATTATGTTTCTTAATGTATAAAATAAATAAATAACTTACACCAAGTTTGTTTAACCTTCAAAGCTATCATACACTTAAGATTTTAGTAGAAAACACAGGATGTTGCCAGAGCAGAGCGTTTGATAATGCATGTCACATGTTTACACATGACTAGGCTCCTCCCAGCTCTTACGGTTACGACGTAAGTTACGACAAATTTAGAGCTCTAGCACCAACCGTAATTACGCCGTAACGAAAAATACAAGGTGTTCATCCGCTGCCGCCTAACAAACATAATTCGATATTTCACTATAACTAAGGGCATTTTTCATTTTCTTAGCGAAAAATGAACGAATCCGATTATTTTTCGAATGTGGATCATTACTCTTTTTTCAAAATGATTGTTACGGTTTTTCTAAAGTTACGGCCCAAAAGTCACCTGACACGTAACTGGAAGCAAAAACGTAATCGGGAGTGGCTAACACGTGACGAAGATTCTCTTTTATTTTCAGTCTTTCATGTTTTTGCTTGATGAGCTCTTAATAATCAAAAGAAAGAGATATTGATAATATATTGATCAGATGAACTATTACTATTTGGCTGCTTAAATACCTTAAAGAGATACACAATTTTATGGACACACAACATATTCACGTTAATAATGCTGGTGGATGTAAATAGTGCCCAGTACCTAGAGGACATCTCTAATGATGTGTGTCCGATTTGCAAGACCGACAAGTATTTGAATCCAAATATGAAGTTTTTGATCAACCCTGAGTGCTATCATAAAATGTGCGATTCGTGTGTGGATAGAATCTTCCTGTTAGGGCCAGCAAAGTGCCCTTATAACGGATGCGACAAGATTCTCAGAAAGACGAAGTTCAAAAGTCAAATCTTCGATGATATCGTGGTGGAGAAGGAGATAGATGTGAGGAAGAAGATATTCAAAATATTCAACAAAACTGAGGCTGATTTCGGAGGCAATATTGAAGCATACAATCAATATTTGGAAAAGATCGAAGAAATAATTTATAACTTGGTCAATCAGGTGGATATTCCTCAGACAAACCAGTATATTGAGAAATACAAAAGCGACAACCAGAAGGCAATCTTGCAGAACAATATAAACTACCAAAAGCAGCAGGAGTTGTTCTTAAAGTCTGAGAAACAGAGAGAAAAGATCAATGAGCAGAAACGAACCTTGAGTAAACAGTTGTTGAAGCAGATGAAGAAGGACGAAAAAATTGCCAAGGAGCAGCTCACGAGCAACTTATTGAACTCAAACCTTTCCTCTGATCTTATCGTCACCAATGTGCGCAACGACTTGTTGAAGAAGTCGAGTGCTAGACGTAAACGGTACATACAGGAGACGGAACAGTTGCAGCGGCAATTGATGCTCTCTGGAGATATGGAGTCGTATGCCATGGATTTACGGAGAAACAAGAACAGAAAGAAATTGACGCAATTGTCGCCGTTCACGCCGTTCAATGGTGACAGGGCCACAACTCCGAGATTTGTGGCTGATCCAGAATATTATGATCCATACATTACGCCGTTGGGCCACGACCAGACCTATTTGGCCGGTGGTTTCAGAGTGCAGCAAGTTTACCAAAAAGCGTTGTTTGAGGCCTTTATGGGCTTCGGGTGTTTCGTAGACCGAGAGAAGAAATGAATATTCAACTAGACTAATATATGAACTGATCACATCCTAATGAAATACCTACTAGAAGTGTATACTAAAACTACTTTGTATATTCGTCCGAGATTCGAAACTAGGACGATTCGCACTAGCGAGAGAGTAAGTAGCGACAGAGCTACCCGGAACGTTTTGTAATTCTATATAGTTAGAGACAGCAATCCTCAATATATTCAAGGGTGTCAAAATTGAAAATAACTCTAATTGCCTGTCAAGTGTGTACCACATTACTTGTTGGAATTGATAAGATTCATGATGGAATTTGGCGGGCGTCTGCCTTTCATGTCACCCCCATTTCCATTTTGGCCGCCAAGCTGGATATTTTGGCCTCCATTCGGTCCTCCATCAGGAGGCACGGGGCTATATCCAGATGGCCGGATAGGTGGCAAGTACACCCGTTCATTAGGCGGTGTTGGCGTCAGCACCTTGGAAGTGCCATAAAAGTTGGCATTCACCGCTCCATACACCATTCCAGCCTGCCCTGGAGCAGGCACAATATTGAAGTTTGCGGCCTGAACTAGTTGCTGTTGTTGCTGTTGCTGCTGTGGATTTTGCTGAACAATTTGCTGTGGAATAGGCTGGTGAGAGCCTGGCAAAATAGGAGGGAGCTGCGTGTACCCCTGTTGCTGTTGCTGGTTGGCAAGCTGGTACTGCTGGTACATCTGCTGCTGCTGAAAGTCGTCTTTGGCCCGCAAGTCTGCTGCGGAGGAGCTGTAATGGACATTCAGCATGCTGCTGTTGGCAAATGTGGACATAGCAACCGCAGAATTGGAGTTCGAGGTCGATTGGAGACTGGATGCTCCAGAATCGCGGTTTATTTTGACGACACTCAAGGTTTCATAGAGATCCGTCATGGCATTCTTTATATAGTTGATCAACCTCGTTAGATAGTTCTCGTTGAGGGGCTGCGCGCCCTTCTTCTGGACAAACTGGTGGTTTCCGAAATTTAGGAAGTTCAACCAGGTAATGAACACCATTTCTATGTTCTTCAAGTAGAAGTAGAGCACAATGTCGCAGTCGATCTGCGAAAGGTCGATGTTTGAGAGGTCGGAGACGGGATAGTCTAGTTCCTCGAAGATGTCTGACTTGAAGTTGTCGCCCATTTCTCTGATGAGATAGATGATGGACTGGAGGATAGGCGAGTTGAGAGTCTCCGCCAACGGGTCTTCCTTCTCAACTTTCTGCCGTTTAGAGGCAGGGGCGGCGGAGTCCAGGGCAGATTCGGCGGTACTGTTTTCCAGACAAGTCTCCTCAGCAGGGGGCTTTCCCGCGTAGCACTGCTTGAAGCTATAAAATATCTTGATCAAAATAAAGAAGTTCTCGATAAGCAAGTTGGCGAAGTTCTTCGGAAGCTTCAAAAAGTACTTCAAGAAGATGAGGTTGTTGTTGGACAACAGCCCGGCGTTGAGGTTCAAAAAGTTCATCATCATCTGTTCAAGCGAGTGTTTGTTGACGTAGTTCTCGTCGTAGAGCGTCAGGGGGGTAAGCGAACTGATCAAATAGCCTATGAACAACAACGGCAACGAGCTGAGCCCAAGATTGTTGTTTATGGTGACGTGTTTGCCGACGGGCGGGGTCCGATTCCCCATCAAAAACCGCGACACTTTGCCAGAAACATCGGACGCGTCCACATTGCGCATGATGTCATGCACAAGCTCGGAGAAGCCATTGAAAGTGGGGTCAAAACGGGCATCGCTGGTGTACGCGCCCACCCCGTAGGCTCCGTTGGAGAAGCTCGCACTGCCGTGGAGATCGTTCCTTGCGTTGCGGTAGATCATGTGCTCGTCGTGGTCTGCATGGTCGTTCCACTGGGCAAAATCCGCATTCTCGAGCGTGAACTCCTTGATTGTCACAAACAAAAGACTCCAGTAGATCTCGTGGTTGGGGATGATGATGTAGTCGATCAAGAGGTCCTGGATGAGCTTGTTTTCGCAGTTGATCAACACCTTCTTCTTCAAAATGATGATCAAGTTGTAGACGTTGATGAGGTCCTGGTTGATGTTGTTGTTGACGATCATATTGGAGAAGTTGTTGACGTTGAAGAGATAGTTGGAGTTCGAGTTGATCGTGGTGTTGTTGACGATGTTCAAGTTGGGCTCGTTGGGGGAATGCACCCCGTGCGACTTGGACCCAAACGTCAGGACGTTGCGGGAGTATGTGACCAACGAGGGGCTTGCCACGTGTGCTGCGTAGGGGGAGTTGTACTGCAAGGAGCATAGATCGTCGGCATTGGCGTCCTCGGGCTGCTGTGCGGCCGCAGGGGTGGACACCGTGGTCTTCATGTTCATGTTGAACTGCTGGTAGTTGTTGTTTTTGTTGAGAGACTTGTTGGCCATGATGATTGCGTTGTGCAACAAGTTTTTGCTCTTTTTGAACAAGTGGGCCTCGCCAAAGCGCACCGCCTGGAGCTCGTTGGAGAGGCCCATCACAATGCAGTTTTCCCTGAGGGTCAAATTCTTGAAGGTGTTTGTGGGGAAAATCGCGTTTGCAAGGGAGTTGATGTTGCTGCCGTTTCCGTTGATCACGAGGTTCTTCAAGAGCGTCGGGGCCCTTGTCAAGTTGTCTAGGGCGTCCGCGAGGGTCTCGTTGCTGACAAAGTCGATTCGTTTGGAGATGTCCACCACCGGGTTGCCTGCCTTGTTGAGGGACTTCACCTGGGTCTCGGTGGACATCAAATGGTAGTCGTTGTTGGTTGGAAGGATCTTGCTGAGGAACATCGAGTGTATCTTGGGCGGGGCCTTGCCAAACTGCAACGAGTAGCAGGAAAGAAGGTTGTAGGTGTACCAGTAGTTGAAGAGCTCGTTGTCAATGTTGGCATTGACAAGGTCCGAATTCGCCTCCTGGGAGAGAAATTCGGGGGGGATAGGGAGCTGGTGCGACCGGTAGTAGTTGATGGTGCTGAGGGACACACTGCCCCGGAACTTGTTCAAGGTGTTGAAGCTTCCCTTGAGGGAGGCGATGTCGTTTGTAAGGAGGACGTAGATGACGTCGTTCAAGCACTGGTAGATCGTGTGGATCGACACAATATGGTTGCGTGTGTCCGGCGCCTGGTTTCGGCTGGGGAAGTCCGTGTCCACACAGAGATTGTCGTCCTGGAAATAGTAGAGCTCCTGCAAGTAGTTGAACGAAATGTACGCGAGAATCGTCAACGGCTCGATGATTTCCGAGGGCAGGGTCATCTTCTTGAGAATGAGCCCCCAGCAGATGTCAAAGAGCTTCAAACAGTCGCTGAACTGGCCAAACTCCGCGGCTCCAAAGGCGAGGATCGCGTAGAACAAACTGGAGCAGAAGACGCAGCTGCTGGAGACCGCAGGCTTCTGGTACGCGGGGTTTTTGCCCCCTGAGGGCGTGTTTCCCTTGGTGTTTATCACTGTCGAAAGCGTGAGCACCTTGTTTAGGTTGAGGATGACGGGGAACTTGATATTGGATATCGTCCCCCAGATAAGCAAGTAGTTGGCGACTTTTGACCTCGGGATGAGGAACTTCCCCTTTCGGAAGCCTGGGATGTTCAAGTGGGGGTCTATAACCGTGGCATCGAGTTGCGAGAACTTTTTGGAGAGCGTCAAGAGAAGAATAAGGTTTCGCTCCGAAAGCGAGTAGAAGTTTGAGCTGATAATGCTGCTGGAAACAAGAGGTTCCTCTGCGGCGTTTCCTGTGCTCTGCGCAGTGTCTGTATTTGCTTTACCTGCTTCCAGATCTCCGCCGGGCTGCTCGCCCAACAGGGGCGCCTGTGCTGGCAAAGCACCACTGCTGGGGGACGTTGTCGCACTTCCGAGCAACCCGTCGCCAACCAACGAGCCCATACGCGAAGGCGACGACGGAATAGACCCGTTTACCGTAGTGGTTGCATTTGTGTCAGGGCTATTGCCTATCGTAGTGGTGGTGGACGTGCCTATAGTCGTATACGCGGTATTGGCACCCATAGGTGTATCTTCCTCGTCATCAACTAGCATGACGCCTTCGCCGTTTCCGGAGCTGTCGTTGTTGTCCATGCCCAGGCTGCCTTGTGGCTGCGCAGACTGCAGGGGTGCGGTTTCTATGAGTCTTGAAGTGTCCTGCTCGTTGTGGACAGTTCGCAAGTGGCGTTGGAGCAAGTCCCGTCTGACAAAGCGCGCAAAACATATGAGACAGCTGAAAGGCTTCTCGTTTGTGTGAGAGCGCTCATGGCGGGACTTGTGCTCCGACCTCGAAAAGGACTTTGCGCAGAAGGAGCATATGTACCGTCTTGTGCGGGCCATTGTGTGTTTTGGTGGTTTGGCGGCAATGATTGGTGTGGCTGGTGTGTGTGGCTGGTGTGTGGCTGGTGCGATGTCCGAAGAGATTGACGTTGCGCGATGCAAATCGTAGCTGGAGCACTGCCTGCTGGAAAGCAACCGGTCACAAATACGAAATGGTACTGGGTCTATTCTTGGTTATGTCAACAGTCAAAATCATTCACTACTGCCTCGATGAATTATAGCTTGCAAATACTGAGCAGCGGTTACCAGGGTGCGATACGATAGAAAATATGTCAAAGTATATAGAAACGATGCTTCAGAATGCCGAGAACTAAAACACACTTCAGAGTTAACTATGTAGTACCAACAAAACCTATCAGGACGGCTGACAGCAAATCCAGGATTTCAATGTACAAACTGCTCTGGTCGAAAACCTGCAAGGAATCTAAGTTATATTTATATATAACCATATCTCTGCGCCCCAACTCGGGGTGGCTGCAGCGGCGTAGAAAGCACGAAAAGCAAAAAGAAAAGAGAAATTCATCACCCCTCCTCTCTTCCCCCACTATTTGGTCTTTTTCACCCTCACCGTACCAAGAAAACGGTAGCTGCAGAACGATCGAGCAGGGCTGATGACGATTGAATCATAGCCTGTGCCTATGCTTTTTTGCAACGGGCAATCACACTAAGCGACGTATGTGTACGCGTAGTATATCAAACACCGGCACTCTCTACATGACAAAATTAGAATCGGCGTACTAGCCGATGTATATCACAGATAACAGTTACAAACATTGTCTTCTGTACCATAAAAGTCTTGTACATAGTATGTCTATATAGTATCTGTTCTGTAAACAATAATCAAGTGCTATTGTATTTCTTGCTATTGTGTAATGTCCCAACATATTATTCCCCGTACAACAAAAGAACCTTCCCACCTACAGTGTATGAGACACTATTATTCGGTAACGGCCTCCACAGGATCTAGATTTGTACCCTGGCAAGCACAACAAAATATCTCCCGGTGCAGCTGTGTATTTGATGACCATTTTCTAGGACCACCGCTCGCTACCGGACCACTTCCTGCCATGTACAGATAGTGGGGTATTTGCGTAATATCGGGTTCGTACTGCTAGTGTGCGTAGGGTAATATTTACGTACTTCAAAGTGGGGGAGGGGCAGCTTGTGGTGGCGTGGGGAAATCGCATTTCCGAATAACGACGGGCTTGGGGTTTTTTCCTCTTGTGGCACGCGAAAAAACCACCGCTGCACAAAATAACAAAAACTTAAGTAACTATGCAGTTCTATATTGAATTCTATTTAAGGGCGTTTCGCATCAGTGGTTGCCATTCCGAACTGGAAGGGAATATTTTTGGGGTCCCTGGGTGTGCGGCGTCAGAGGATGTCACATGTGCCACCTGAGCCATAGCAGGACCACGTAATTATAATAATCGTAAAAATAATGAAAAGAATAATAAAAATTGTTGTAACCACCAGCAGTAGTAGCACCAGCAGCAAGTCAGTCAGTAGTTCCCACTGCTTGAGCTGAAAATCGAGTACTCTTCAGGCGCATATGACGTCTGCTCCTCCTCCTCATCAATGGTTTCCAACGCCTCATCAATGTTGCAGAAAAACCGATCGCCATAGGGACCCCCCTCAGCCGCTCCGGTTACGTAACGCTTTGCAATACAGTCCAATATGCCCACCTTTTGCATCCGCCTGATCATCTTCGGATTGTTGACTACCCGGCAGAAAAACACTTTAATTTTGCGCCGTTTGTAGCTATCTAATATCTGCTTGAAGATTTGTGCAGCCGAACTGTCTAAAGACGTCATACCGTGTAGGTCAAACACAATGTAACGAGTCATAGACTTTATGCGTGCCCTGCTTGAAGCGGGGTGAGTACGCATTGACCCGTAGATTTCAAGCCGCTTGATTCGAGTTTTCAAATCGTCGGCGTTCGTAAACGTCAAAGGCTCGGGGATCTTGACAATCAAACATCCCTCAATCTCTTCAAGAAAAATGTCAGTATTGATCCGCCGCATGCTGTCGATATGGGGGTCCAACTCGTTTTTCATCACCGGCTCATCCGCATTGATGAACCGGTTTGAGTTTTTCACCCGGCCTAAAATCTGAATTCTCGACTTGGTACTATGCTTCACCACCCGCAATAAGGAATACCCACACCCCAAGGTGATTCCCAATTCGATTGAGGAGAAAAATGTCGCAAAAATGGTTATAAAGAAAGTCAACAACTCGTTGAAACCCCGTGCTCTCCAGTGGAAAATAAGGTTCTGTGGCGCTTCCTCCAATAACGAGAACCCAATCACCATAGATATCACCGAAAGCAAGCACTCGGGAAGAAAGTACATATACTGCAAGAAAAATAGTACCATCAACAATGTAAAGCCACCCATAAATGCCCCCGAGAGTGTGGTTTCTGCCCCCGACAACGCATTAATTTTGGATCTTCCATACCCACCAAACGACGGTAATGCGCCGAAGAACGATCCTGCAATGTTGATCGCCCCCAAGGCAACTAACTCACGGTTTGAAGATATAGGTAAGTCGTATTGAGTCCCCAAGGATTTTGACGCAGTAGTGCTTTCGAAAAAGCCTAGCAAGGCAGTCATACATCCAGCGCTGATCAAAAGATTGATGTAATCAGGTGCCGTTTTATAGTTGACATTCTTGAAAGGTATTTCCAATTTGAAATGACTCAATTTCATTTCTCCTACCACTGTGATTCCTTTCAAATCAAACCGTTGTATTCCAGACACCACAGTTGTGACAATCAACACTGAGAGAATCTCGGGAAAGAAGTAAGCAAAAGCTTTCAAACTTGGGTATTTCTTTGTCAATTCGTCGTTCTGCTTCAATTTTTTTTTGAGGATGCGAAATCCCATGATAAATGCAAAGGTAACAAGACTGAGCACAAATGTGTTTGTCTCTGTTTGATGGTAATTCTTGATGATAAATTCAAGTTTGTCCAAAGGAGAGTGGTGATGTCCTGGAAGGGCTTGGAACTGTAAGGTCAACGACAAAATGTCGATCATTGAGTTAATGATCATCACAATCCCTACAGCTGTTATAAATCCACTCAACAAAGCTCTGCTGAGCACGTTCTCCAAAAACCCAAATCGGAGAAGCCCAGCTCCCAATAGACATCCTCCTGAAACCATTGTGATGTTTGCAATCAAATCAACTCTATCGATGTTTTTGTTGTGTTTCATTATTGGTTCCACTGCCTGGCCCACTATCAAAGAAATCGCTCCTTCAGGCCCAACAATCATCTGCGGTACTGATCCAAAGACCATGTACACCATAGGAGAGACAATCAACCCGAAAAGACCACAAATTGGTGGAACATGCGCCACGGTTGTAGCGTATGACATTGATAATGGTATTTGGAACGAGGCTAATGATAGCCCTGCAATGGCATCGTTGACCAACTTTTCCATATTGTACGAGGTAATCCACGAACAAATCGGTAAATAGTAAGCCAAAAGCAATTTGAACGGGATCTTTTGATTGACGAAATATTGATTGTCAAAGTCTTTATTGCTGTCATCATCATCCTCAAAATAGTACCCTTGATTATCGTTATTATTGGCTGCTGTAGTGGATCCGTAATCCCCAAGACCTATATCAATGCTTGGTGCATCAGTAGAGATGAGATTCTTCAAATGCGACCCTCCTCCATTTTTGGCATTATTTGGTCCGCCTAAACTGTTGATGTGCCGGAATATTTCTATATTGGAATCGCTTGCTGTGTCTGTACTGTTGTAGTTTCGAAATACATTCTTATTGACTACTGCGGTACTATTGTTGCCATTGATATTTTTTGAAGAGCTTGAAAAACGACGCTTGTGAGGAGATCTGATAGACGAGATTGATCTCACGTAGTTACTCTCATGCGCAGGCTTGATTTTAGTAAATCTGTTTGTGTGGTCCACTGGCGAGTGAGATGGTTCCAGCAAAACTGAGCCTTCTGGTGATAAAGATTGGTTTGAGTTGTTTGAGAGGTTGTTGCTCCGAGACATTCTCACGCCCGGAAGCAAGGCCAGGTATTCATTATCCTGCTCTTTGCTCTCCATGCTATTGTGTCTTAAATTTGTGCTGGGTTATCATATATATTTAGTAGTTTTTAGTGGGTTGGTAAGGCTTGTAGATCTGTCATCATCTACGGCTGCATTTACAGATCGCGCTGATATTTTTCTTTGGAACGAATTTCTCTATTTGGATACTTTGCTCATTATTACAAATGACTTTTTTCTTGTTGGATGAAATTTCCTTGTTTCTTGGTACAGTAATATCTTCGACGACATCTCCGCAGACTGGAGGAAGATAGTTATGAAATGGGTGATCGTTGCAACTGTAAGTGGCGGTAGTTACTGAGTGGGATAGAAGTGCTTTCAAATCACAGAAAGAGCTGAAATAGGGGTGGGTCAAAAAAAACTAAAAGAATGGTCTGATCTGGATTGATACCTCCTGTCACATTTTTACGGCTCTTGTATGGCACTATTGATATAGTTGACACCGGATGAATTGCAAGGCATTACAGCAATGTTCTTTAATGTGCATTGGGTACCAATTTTGAGAAATCAGCTCTCTGAGCAATAGATAAAACTACTTGTTTTTTTTGACAACTTCAATCAAGGGTCACCTATTGAACAATCTGCGCTTTACCGAGATGCTAAGAGCTCTGGCAGCTTCAGCAATCACTAGCTATCATCAGGGAAGCTGATGACCTGCGAACCAGCCGCATGTCACCTCATTCTCTATAGAAGCAATCTACTCATAAAGACTCGCAGAGTGAAATCTCAACACGGGGTTTCCAGAGATAGCAAAAGCTTGTTGGGACATAATCTCCATGCACCCTCTCGAAGCTGCACGTCCCCCTGTCAGATTCAATCTTCTATTGATGAGAAAAAAAGAGGAATGCTTGCTGAGAGGTGAAGCACTCGTATTTTGAGGAAAGCAAAAGACATAAGGCTAGCCCTTACAAATCAAGATCAGCCCACCCAAACTTATAAAGAAGCTGTGAACGATACATTATACACAAGCAGTCTTAAATGACTTGTATTCCGTTACTTTCATATATTCGAACTACTGCTTGGCTACTAACAATTAATATATTGACATAGTTAAAATAACCCAAAGAAACGAAATTTCTTCGACTTAGGCTTGAGACGGACTTCCAAAAGTTTGGGAGGTGTTGAATTTTGATGGTCATTGACAAACGTCGAGCTTGAATCGGCCAGATTGAGATGAGCTGATGATTTCTTATTGGCTTTTTCCTGGGCAAGCCGTATTTCTTCCTTCATGTTCTGCTTCATCTTATCAAGCTTCTCTTTCTCTTTCAAATACTTCTTCTCTTTCCTGCTTAGTTTGACTTTCTGAGTTTTTGCCTGTTCTGAGCGATCGTTCTTCAAGGAATGGCTAACAAATCCCCCACTCTCTGGTTCAGGAATTGTCTGTGGAGAGGACGCGGCGGTTTCAGTATTGCCCTGAATGATCGCTGCTGCTGGAGCCAAATGCTGTTGCTTTCTAGAAGAATAATGCGGAGGTCTGAGAGTAAAAGACCCAATAGACGATGTCAAAGACATAGCTCTTAAATTATCAGAGTTGGATCTCTTTTTGTTCAAACGAGGAGGAGGCTGAAACGCACTCTTTGGGGTCGACATTGGTCTGAAATTGTCGTCTCGTAGAGAGTATGTGCGCTCGTTGTTGTTAGAGCCTGATATGCCTTTTCGAGGAGAACTGGCACTAGAGGAAACAAACGCCTTGTTTCTTTCGAAGGACGTTCTTGTGCTTTCTGATTCTGGAGGCGCTGAAGATAGAGACTCTTTGTTAATGATCTCAACTCCCTCAGAAAAATTGACCCTGCTTCGTCCACTTCTTGTTGACTCGTCGTTACTCACTTTAGGAGATAAATCAACAGATTTTGGTGAAGAAACCATGATAGAAGGAGGTCTCATTGGTTCTTTGAAGTCGCTGAAATCATTTCTCAGCTCATTTTGCTTTTGAATTTTAAGTGAATCAGGTAGGCTGAGTTCTGAGGTAACTGCCTTTGCGTCAGTATAAATGGACTCGTCTTCCGATGTGACGTTGACAGAAGGAACAAGGTATGGTTTTGAAGATATTATAGGCGTTGAAGGTTCATTTTCTTGGTCTTCTGATGGAGTTGTAGATGTGGCGATGTTTGAGAATACTTTCTCATTAGGTTGTTCTAATGCTTTTGTTTCAGTCTCATTCAGTTTTTCGAGTTCTTTCTTTACTAGCAGCTCTTCTTCATGTTGTTTCTGTTGCTGCTGCTTCTGTTGTTGCTGCTTCTGGAACAAGTTTACTGCAGCAACCCTGTTTGACCCCTCGTTGACACTTTCCTCGTGCAATTCGGTGTCGGAAGTCAGCTCCTCGATAATAGGCTCAATGAACTTATTCCCAGGCAAGTCCACTTGGACACCGTTATATAAGTTCTCGTCAAAGCCCTCAAATGCATTGTTCATTTCCTGTTGTCTGTTCTGCAAAAGTTCCGCATTTTGAGATATTATATCGTCCTCGTAATTGTGATTCTCCAACTCCTCTAACTGGCGCAATTCCTCGATTCTGTTGTTCATGGCAGTGAGTTCTGCCATGTTCTCTTCTTCAAGAAGGGCTTCATGTAGTTCATCGCCGGGATTTCCCTCGTTTGCACCAGTAAGGTTTATTACGTTAGAATTGACCACTTCGTAGTCCCCTACCTTTTTGATAGTCTTTGTGATCAACTTTCGGGTTATTCCCTTTGAGTCTATAACTTTCGTTTGTTTGATAATCACGTTGCCTCTTTTTGACGTCGTTGACTGGATGGTCATGTCGCTGGCATCCAAAGATGCATTACTGAGTATACTGTTGATCAGTCTAGTTCTAGAGTTAGTTTGAGAGAAAGTTCTCTGGCCAGGCAAAGACGACAACGAAGACGCTCTGCCAAACCCCTGGCTATTCAAGTTGGATCCAATAGAGCTTGTTCTGGATGCGCTATTGGCACTTCTCATCATTCCAGCAGTCATGCTGTTGGTATGCAATTTTTTAGGACTTCCGCCGTTCAGTTGCTTCTTACTTGGTATTTGAGAAGACCCATTAGGCAAAAGTCTGTCCAGGCGAAGCGTTGGCAAAGACCGTTTCAGGGAAAGTGAACGATTGTATGATTGGCTCTTTTTGTAGGTGACGGACGGGGGATTCTTGGGTCTTATAGAGTTCTGGGTTTTCAAGGTATGTTCGCGAGAGGTGTTGTTGTTACTGGTTGCAAAACTGCTAAGAGAATTTGATCTGCTATAGCCAGTGAGAGAGTTTGATCTACTCAAAGCAGCAGAAGCAGCAGCATTTGCTGGAGACGTCACATGCTGGTGTGCTTGGGATATGGACGAACCGGAAGACGCAGAGTTATTTGACGATAAAGACGAAAGGGCGGGCACTCTGGTGCGCGACTGTGCGCTTCTAGGTCTTGGTACTGTCCTGTGTTCATTGGAGGTCATCATCATGTTTTTTATTGTATTTGACTTTGTTATTTCATCATCATCAGCAAATTGTTCGCTCAATGGGATATGCTTTTTCTTGACTGGTTTTGCAGAGTAACTCTGGGGTATGTACTGGTCAATTGGAGGCAATGTTCCTGTGCTTACGCGGTGCTTCCTTTTGCTGGATTGATTTGAAAACAACCCCATTCTTTGTGGCTATATTGGATTTCAGCTTGGTGAGTGTTTAGGCTTTGAGGCAGTCTCAACGTGCTCTAACGTCTTTTGTTTGCTAAAAGTTGAGAGAGTTTTTGAGGAGATGGAGACGGTAGAATAACTTCGTGAGGCGGCTGAGATGGAAGAGTATATTCAAGGGCAGCTTGCAAAGATAATTCAAAAAAAGAGACGTGATTTTGGAACGGAAAACTGCGTGAATCAGAAATTATATTCTTCATGCAGCAACTTTAGGCCGAGTCAATTCAATTTTTCAGATGTGCTATCCTGTCTATATGAAAACAGCTGTATAGAGGTGGTGTTGACACTTTTAGCAGAGCTGAGCAATCAAAAATTGCTTTTCTTCCTTTGTCATTTTGCGCACTGAAATTCCTGCTATTTATTTTTCCTTCTGCAGGAAGTTGGGTCTTATTGTTAATTTCTCCCTCAAGAATGGAATGAGAGCAAAGCAAAGCAACTAGGACACCTGGGATAGCTTGCTTTTACCGCGAAGTCTGTGAGAGGTGTTTCCAATTGTGGGTAAAATGTTTACGTTTGACTTGAACTCATCTGTCCTTACTGCTTTCCTTGAGGTGCGACACTGCAAAGAATAGTTAGTCGATGAACAAGCGTCACGTGAATATCTGATTTAAGGTCAGTCTAAGTTTAGTATTTTCAACATGACATGCGAAGGTGGTTGGTGTGGTTTGTAAGTGGTCCTTTTGTGGAGAGCAAAAAATAAAAAACAAGCAATGAATATAATTGCGTAAATAATAATATTTGCAAATTGAGTCCTATCTCTTGGCTGACTTTTCTTATGTGTTGTTCGAATTTATTCATCAGTGTTAGTTTTTGTAGAAAGACAAAAAGAACTGCTTTGAATAGCCACAATTTTTTGCACTTAAATTTGAAAATCACAAAGAACTTATCAATGGGACTGTATAAGTACAAGAGGTCAAAGGAAGAGATCCTAGATGGTAGTATATACAGGGATCATCAGAAGTAGCGGCTTCAGGCGAAAGAAATGCATCTCAAAGGTAGTACCGTCTACTTGCTGCTCGATGGAAGCACAAGGTGACCCTGGAGACACTACATTAAGTTTAAATATCAGCTAAGGAACCTTCTCGTGAATAGAATGAATCACCATGCCACAGTACAGCTCCACAGTGCAGCTATACGTCTGTTTACTTTTTGGGTCACCCGGACTCGGATGATAGACCCATTTATTTGGTACACTCAACTTGATGAGTTTACGGGTAAGCTGTCATTTCCAAAAGATCAATCGGCAAGTTGAAAAACAAAGAGGAAAATAAAAACGACTATAAACTTGATTTGTAACGTACTTGCCTACAACTACGACGGTTCAAAAAATATATATATCTTCTTGAGAACCAACGAGATTCTCATGAACATATCACCCAGAAGATGCTTCTTAACAGCTCGCCCTTAGAGGAGCTTAGTCGGGCCGGATGGAAATGGTTTTTTGTGATAGCTTCGTGCTTGGTGATTTTTCCCATGCTGGCTAAAGGTGAGTACTCTGAGGAGTTACACCTCACTCCATTACCAAATGGGAACCTTCATGCCAGCTTCAATTTTCAAATAAACTCATCTGTTTTGTCGGTGCCGCAGAAGGACCACTACGACTCATCCACTATCATAAGTAATTTCAATATCTTTCCGAACTCGCTCATCAACCTTATGTTGGCAACACACTCTCAAAACTTGAGTATAAGATTCACAAGCGGATACTGGAACACTGAAATTTGGGGAAAATTGCCTAAAAATGGCTCCACAAGCGGCGGAAACGGCTTAGAATTGTGGGCAGTGATCGACTCTCCTTCAAAGGAGGAAGCTGTCACCAACTGGAAATTTTTGGTCAATTCTTTGAGTGGAATATTCTGTGCCAGCTTGAATTTCATAGATGACACCATAACCACATTCCCCCATGGCTCGTTCCAGGACGATACCTCGCGCGTAGATGAAGGGTCTTATCTTTTACGGGCTTCACTTCCGAGAGAGCCTATCTGTACCGAGAACTTGACCCCAATCATCAAGATGTTGCCTACCAAGGGAAGAGCAGGAATCTCGTCTCTTTTGGATGGCCACAAGCTTTTTGACACGAACTGGGTGGCGACAGCCATTGATATCAAGACAATAAAAATCAACGCCACTCATTTTCATTACCAGTTGTTGCTCGATGTTAACAATGTTTTCCATCTTCCAAAGAGTTTGAGCAAAATCAAGCGCTCTATTCCTAAGCCGATACCTGGAGAGGAACTCAATTGCGATTATGACAAGTTCTATGATATCTATCACTGTTTCCCGGTCAATGAATATTTGGACGAGTTGAATTTTGACTTCGACATCATTTTCGGCCGGAAACTCAAAGTCAATCGGAAGTTAGGCAACAGCAAGATTTGCTGTGAAATCAATCCTAACGATGGCTGGAATATCATTGGACAATTCTCTTCATTGAATGAACAAGGCCATATGTTGGTGGCCAACACTGATTTGGACGAGAATAACTGTTTCCTGCTTATCAACAAGCCACGTAAACAGGAGGACTTCAACATCAAGTTCAAATTGAAGAATTCCTATAACAATATCAAGGTGAACGAAAGCAATAAACCAAAGATTCATGTCACTAGATCCATCACCGGTTATGAATTGGACAAAGGAGGGTTTAGAATCGTCTTCAAGAACCCAAGCGATGAGGACATTACCTTGAAGTTGTATGAGACTCTCCCATGGTATTTGAGAGTGTATTTGTACACGTTGAAGGTCGATCATAAAGCTTTCAACCCAGGTGCCAATGCAAACGACAGTGTGAAATATACCAAGGACGACATTATCAAGAACATATCCTATATCACGGCTGTCGATCGAAAGAGACCTACCAACATAGAGTTTTTGATTCATATCCCAAAGTCTGCAATCATTACCTTAACATATTCATTTGACAAATCGTTGCTTTTATATACAGAGTATCCTCCTGATGCCAACCACGGATTTGAGTTGCCGCCTGCTGTTGTTTCTATTCTCGACAAAGACTCGCTCTTGCCATACTATTTCCTAAGAACTTCCACCTTGCTTGTGTCTTTGCCAACCCCTGATTTCTCTATGCCTTACAATGTGATTATATTGACTTCGACTATCATGGCATTGATCTTTGGTACGATTTTCAACCTTCTTGTCAAGAGAATCGTCAGTGAGGAGGATTACGAGAAGCTTTTGGCGAATTCCGAGACCAAAAATCTAAAATATCTCATCAATAAGGTCAAGACGAAGATACAGTCTAGTTTCAAAAAGCAGAAAACCGAATAGAACTGGAAAGCCTTTTACACCTAAAAACGAGCCTTCATTATTTTGTATAAATTATAGAATCAGTATACTTTCTGAATAAAATATCGCCGCACTTTTTATGACACCAGATTGATCGGTTGTAGAGGCTTCATAATCTATTTAGATCATTGATTATACAATGTGTCAGTCACAGCATCTATTAAGGCGCGTGCACTGAAAATTGAAACTTTCTCACTTTATCGTGGTAGAGAGTTCATGAAAGTCGCGTGCTTTAATGTTTGAAATACTACAGTTGAGGGTATAATGGTTTCATCATTTTCATTCAAGTGAGTGCTTCTCGTGAGTAAGACACCGGTCTGTTGGTCCCCGTCGGCGTTGATTGCTTCGTGCGGGTGCAAGGTATACCATTCTGACGGTGCAACTTCAACCGTAAGCCCGTGTCTCCAGATTGGCAACATCCAATCATCCGGTGAACACATTCTGAAAGGCCGCATGTGATGATCATCACATGTACGTTTGCTTGTTAGTACAGCGCACAAATAATATATCTTGGTAGGCCCTGTTAAAGTATCTATAATACGTGTGTGGAACGAAAGTACTATTTCCTAATTAAAAAACAGGGCCCATATGCGTTACATCAATAGAGCAGCGAAGTACACACTTACATAATTTGCCCCACCTCCCCCCTTTCCAAATCACCCTCAATATCACTAAAATCACCAATATCCTTTCAGTGACGCATATAACCACCTTTTTCACGCACTGCAAAATAACCTTGCTGGGGCCGTCGGACAACGATGACTAAAAAATGCTTTTGCATGGACGGATGGATTCTTTTACCGGAAGTGTTCCGTGTCACCATACCCTTTTAAGAACCCACATTAGTGTTATCCACCGTATCACGGAAGATATTATGTCATCGGTGTCTCAGCGAGCAGTTTCCTCGAAGACTTCCACAACGTCTTCCGATCACTGTCACCGGAAACTTGTCGCCACGATACCATACCTTAATCACGGCCAGCCACAGGGTAATGGGGCGGCGGAAATTCGGTTGTAAGGCTTGTCATTCGTCAGAAAAAAGCCCAAAAATTTTTCTGGAGAATTTTCCTGTGGTTGGGTGAAGAAAAATGGAGAAATTTCACCAAATGCACCACCAGCTTACTTAGGCTTTGACTAATAGAGTATAAGTGTGACTGAGGAAAAAAAATAAATAATCCAACACCGAAATTATATTCTTTTCAGCTACTCGACCTTCCTGCTGTTTCTTGTTGATTTTGCTTCTCTGTTACATTTCCAGCTGCTAGTGAAACTTGCGTTGTTTACGTCCCTCCACAACTTGAAAAATATCTCACACATTCAATATGTCCTCTGTTGAAGATTTGAAAGCATTGGTTGAAAAATTGCACGATAGAATCACCTATCTCGAGCAAAAGGCCGGTTTAGTGCCAGTGGTTCCAGAATCGATCAGAATGATCTTGATTGGGCCTCCTGGTGCTGGTAAGGGTACCCAAGCTCCAAAGTTGAAGGAGAAGTTCTGTGCTTGTCATTTGGCCACAGGTGACATGTTGAGATCGCAGGTCGCCAAAAAGACCCCATTGGGTGTCCAGGCTAAGAAGATCATGGACGAAGGTGGATTGGTCTCGGACGAAATCATGGTTAACATGATCAAGTCTGAATTGGCTGACAACCCAGAATGTAAAAACGGTTTCATTTTGGACGGTTTTCCAAGAACCATTCCTCAAGCCGAGAAGTTGGACGAGATGTTGGCTACCAGAAAGACTCCATTGCAGAAGGCCATTGAGTTGAAGATCGATGACGAATTGCTTGTTGCCAGAATCACCGGTAGACTTGTCCACCCAGCCTCTGGTAGATCCTACCACAAGCTTTTCAACCCTCCAAAGGTTGAAATGAAGGACGACATTACCGGCGAGCCTTTGATCCAAAGATCCGACGACAATGCCGCTGCCTTGAAAAAGAGATTGGTTACTTACCACAAACAAACCGAGCCAATTGTGGAATACTACAAGAAGACTGGTATCTGGGCTGGTGTTGACGCCTCTCAATCTCCAAGCAACGTTTGGTCTGCCATCTTGAAATGTTTCGATGCTAAAAAATAGTGAGGTTGTATGTGTAAATATTAGCTAGTTTTCTTTATATTCATTGTCCCAACACAATACCATCCGGAGTGCACTTGACGTTTGTGCTTCCTGATGTTTAAAGATAAACCTGTAGTTGCAGCCATATTCGCTACAAAATGATACATCCACGAAAAAAATCTATTACACAATTAGTATACAACAAAGGCAAAAAAAAAAGTGACAGCAACAGGAAATCAAGTAAAAAAAAAAACTATAAGTATTGGGTATCATGGGTCAGTCTTTCCATGCGTTTCGCAATAGATGAGGATCCACAGATGCTCCTGCTGGATTATTGGGTTGCGGCGTTGCCATTGGTAAGGAGAAAGAGTTATCATCATCAATTACATCGTCATTCTCTCGATCTTCTGAATCTGGATTTTGAAGTCCCTCTGTACCATTACTACTTTCGATCACATCGTCTATAAGTGACACTTCTTTATCTCCCTCGAGTCTTTTTGAGGGGCTGCTTGTTGGAGTTATATTATCCTTCGTATAAGTCTCGTCACCATTGATCAGTATATTCTCCTTGTCTTTGGTTTTGCTGGAAGTAGGGGAGTTGCTATGCGACGATGCGGATCCCACAGTACTCGTTGACAAGTTGTTGGGGTTATTGAAGAGATTGCCACCAGTCTGGTTGTTGTTAGCTCGCATGCTAGTTCTCGAGTTTCCAAAAATTGAACCACTTATTGTGGGGGACAACTGCAATCCTTGACTTTTCGATAATTCCTTGTTATCGTTGATAATATCCGCCTCGATATCCATTATTTCTTTGGTGTTTATGAGCGGCGTGCGTCTTGAAGGTTTCTTTTTGCTTGATAGACTGGTAAAAAACGGATTAGGAGAGGATGTGGTATCATATTCATTGGCTGATGCGGTTTCCGTTGGGTAGTTACCAGCATACGTGTCGCTATTGTTATTACTGGTTGTAGAATCTAGCTGTTCCAAACTGACATCCTCATCAGAATCGACTAGCGACTCTGTTTCCGTTTCATCACCAAAAGGATCAGGGCAATTTATTAGCAAGTCCTCCATTCCACCCCCAGACCATCCTTTTCGTGCAATATTCTCGTATACTTCAAACTCTGCCTTCGCCACAGTAGAGCAGTCTCGAATCACTTTCTCATTGGTGTTCTGAATTAGTTTGGCTAGCGAGTCGTAGTAGTTATATTTGAGACGGTCAATTGAGTCAATTTGGTAGTTAATGTTGCGAAGAGTCTCCTTGTATGTCAATAAGTTTCTCTTATTGGATCGTGAT
The DNA here is from genome assembly GCA_030564765.1 of Saccharomycopsis sp. NRRL Y-5750. Lineage (NCBI taxonomy): Eukaryota > Fungi > Ascomycota > Saccharomycetes > Ascoideales > Saccharomycopsidaceae > Saccharomycopsis > Saccharomycopsis sp. NRRL Y-5750. The sequence continues at coordinate 4,707 of JAKTZD010000010.1, read as the reverse complement.
ATCTTGTAGCTCACCCGTTCTAAAGATTTCAAGTTTCTGATTTGCCGATTAAGTTCTTTCCTGAAGATCTGATCGTTTTTTGACGTCTTCTTTTTGAAATTGATTCTGACTGTCCTAATGTTGTTCTCAAAACTATGCTGCACAGTAGTGGCCAATAGCTGCTGGTGATTGGAGATCAAATAATGCAATCCAGAGCAGGACATCAACTCGTTGGACTGCTGTTCAGACCCCTTAAGTCTGGCTAGACTTTCAAGAGACGATCCGAAATCAGAGGCTGCTTTTGACACCATTATTAAAGCTTCTGAATATCTGTGTGCCGTAGAGTGTAAATCTGCCAAATTGTCCTCAAATTCCTTCTTGTCTCTGGACGATATTATGGATGGCAAGTCAAGGATGGATGGAGATAAGGATACATCTGTGTCAATCGTAGACAGAGATAAACGTCTTCGGTTCAATGGTCTCCTCGTATCAGAGGATCCTGCACCTGAAAGCGACGGTATTGGTGTGTCATGGTTCGCAGATCCGTTTCCATGGGCCTGGGGCTGGGTAGCGGATGACGAACTGCCTGACACAAATTTGTAGAATTCCGACAAATGCGGTGCCCTTAATGATATCGACAGCTTTCGTGGAGACGCGATCTCGTTTTCCTGGCTATTGGACGACATTGGGGGAATTGAGTCTAGAATCGAAAATAAACAGCTGGTCTCCCACAATTTCCGAACAGAAAAGTGTCAGAAGAGAAGGAAGAACAACGAACAAAAAAAAATGAAACCAGATCTAAGCTAAAGCAGATAGAGCTTGATGACGCAGTCTTTCTTTGATAAAATGAAGAGATCCGACTAAGCTATGCACCCTGTGCTTGTATTTGAAATCGTTCTGTTGTTTGTCTGATTTTCGTGAGGTGGTTGCTTAATAATTATGCTGGCATAAAAGGCCTAACATCTTAACAAATTTGTATGTCTATCAATTTGTTTATTCCTAATTTTTTTTTTCGTCTGATTGTTCTAATTTGTTTCTTGCTTCACACGAAAAACCGCGATTTTGACATGTGACCCCCTTTGAGACAGCAGGATTAAACGGAAATTTCTGTTGGAAACAGACATGAATCGCCCGTTTTACTTCTGATCGGTCTGCTTGCTCAATACCGGTCTACAATAGCAAAACGGAAATAGATTATATTGACGGTTCCCAACTATAGAGTTTTTAGTCAACTCTCTAATAATGTAGTGCTGTCTGAATCGTAGCCGTTGTATGTGGTCCAGATTGGGTTGGTTGCCAAAATTTCTTCTTTTTCCGATTACAGAGACATACATAATGTAGGCACCAATACTGTTTTTCGGGGAAGCAAAAGACAGGACCAAGAGACTGGGTTTACTAATTATGAAGGTCAGAAAGAAACATTTCGTTGACTATATAAGATGAGCACGTGTCTGAAAACTCCGGTTGACTGAAAGACTGCAATTGAGGTCTGTCAATCTCTTTCTTGACTTTTTTTATTACAGCGTGTTTTTAAAGATGTTGTCTAACAGACGGTTAAGACGAGTTTCTGTCTCCCGGAATAGCTCTTCAATATATTAAAAAATAAAAAAATCTGAAGAGAATCTCCACTAATTTACATTGCATACGCACAGTATCCTGTATATTTCTATCCATAGTACTGGAGACCCGTCGCCAAGCGTATAAGTTAGTGATGGACTTTGAAGTCTGCCAGGTTGGTAAAAGCACTCGCCGACTGCAAAATTTGCAAAAAAACAGCCGCTATTCCTTATATCCTATGTCGACTGAACAGTACAGAAAACATTTATTTCTCCATTTTTGTGTATAATTAGAGCAGCCGTTGGTATGTCTTAGCCTAGGATGCCTTTCAAAATAGTACAATATCCATGGACATTCCGCACGGCATTAATAAGTGCTTTAATGCGCATGTTGAAAATATCCGTGATTTTTCATAGTACTCCATGAGAAAAATAGTGATTTTGATTCCAAAATATGAAGCATGATAAGAAGCGTTCTTATCAGGCTTTGCACTCTAATCCGTGATAATAATCGCCGCAGAACGCCTTGCATGATTGATCGAGGCCAGTTTAAAATGATTTTTGGTGGACCAGTGGAGAAATCCGTCATATTGGATGATTTCCTTCAAATAGGGAGTGAGCTGCAACATATCTCTACATTATTTTTTTTTTTCATCTGGCTACTGACTCCAATTCTTTGTATTCTTGGCTAAAATTTCAGATCAGTCTCTACTTCATAGCACCTGAAGATCCTGACTTATATACATCTCACCCGTTTTCTTTTTGTCAAGACACCCACCAATCAAAACCAATAACGTTTAATGAGAGAAAAAGCTGAGAAGAACAATTCGGACGTCGAGTCCGATATTATTGAGCTTGGTACCACATCGAGTTATGCACCAAGTGTGGACAACCTCACGCAGGAGCACAAGAAACCATGGTATGTCCTTTCTCTTGGTGATGTGGAGACTAGAGGTATCGAGAGGGTGCCTGAGGACGAAAAGACTGACGATTCGTGGTTGTCTGCGTTCACCATTTTCTTTTCGCCAAATATCTCTATCGGGTCCTTATCGACAGGTGCGTTGGGAACCGCAGCATATGGACTAGATTTTTGGACTTGCACCATTATTATCATAGTTTTCTCGATTATAGGGTCTCTTCCGGTTGGATTCTTTGCGGTCTTCGGTATGAAGTTTGGTTTGAGACAACAGATTCTCTCTAGATTTTTCACCGGGAACATTGCAGGAAGAATATTCGCCCTCATCAATGTCATCAGTTGTGTTGGTTGGAATGCCATAAACTCCATTGCTGCAGTCCAACTTTTGAGAGCAGTTGTAGATATACCACCACCAGTTGGGTGTGTGATCATCGTTGGTGCAACGATGGTGTTAGCTTTCTTTGGCTATAAAGTGATAAACACATATGAGAGATATTCGGCAATACCTAATGTTATAATCTGCTTCATAATCATTGCCAGACTAAAAATGATGGGCGGGTTCTCGACAGGAGGAAGCTTCTCCTCTTTCAAAGATAAGGAGCAGACATCAAACATTCTCAACTTCATCTCTCTCATTTTTGGCTTCATGGCGGCCTGGGCTACATCAGCTGCCGATTATACTGTATATGCACCATCGAACACACCACCTGCTAGAATCTTCTGGTCAATGACATGTGGGTTGATCTTGCCATGCTTGTTTACCTTAATTTTGGGCGCTGCAATGGGCGCGTTAGTGTTCAACAACAGCCATATCAAAGAGATATATGCAGATAGCAACATTGGCGGCTTGACTTCGGCAATATTGGTGACAAACTCCTTAGGAAAGTTTGGAAAGGCGTGCTGCTTTATTCTCGGATTGTCATCCATTGCCAATAATTTGCCTGGCTCGTACTCTTTGTCCTTATCCATTCAAGCAGTCTGGTCGAAACTTGCCAAGATTCCTCGTATATTTTGGTGCATCTTTGGTAATGTTGTCTCCTTAGCAATATCAATTCCTGCTTATTATAGTTTCTCATCAGCATTGGAAAATTTTCTCTCCATCATCGGCTACAATACTTCCATTTACTTGGGCATAGCATTCAGTGAACATTTTGTTGTGAGAAAAAGCAGCTTTAGAAATTACGATATGGCGTTCGACGAGCAAAAGAAAAACTTTATAGATATTCCTATCGGGTACGCCGGTCTACTCACAATGTGCATTGGCTGGGTTGCTGCATTTGTTGGAATGAAGCAAACCTGGTTCTCAGGCTTGGCCTCAAGATACATTACTGGCGGTGGTGGTGATATAGCTTGGGAAATATGTATTACTGTCACCTGTATCTTTTACACCATTCTTAGACCCATGGAAATAAGATATATCGAAAAGAGGGGATATTAGAGCTATGACTTCTAGAGTTCTCCATTTCACTCTTTGAGGAATCGATTTCTTGGAAGAGGCCTGAATAATTTTACTTCTTCTCTCCTAGTTTGGCCAGGCGATTTTCTTTGCAAGCCGGGCTAATTTAGCCGAATCTTTACTTTCAGTTCTTACTTAACTTCAATATACACTCAATGTTTCAAACTCTCACCTTTTGTTGCGAGTATTATATATTCATGTTCTACTTGCATTTCGACTTTGCAGAATGAGTTACACTTTTTTGTATTCACGTGACTAAAGAGAATTTAATTAAAGTAAAACTAAATGTTGGCCCATTAAACATTCATTTCCAAGTTCATTTTTCCACTGCCTTTTTGTAATAATAATACGGTGACGTCGAGAATGTTTAAGTTGATACACGGATAATTGAGAGTGATAACCGATAATTCTATTAAGCTATCTATATGTAATATATAATAATAAATATCTAGGAATATTCTGGATATTCCAGACTATTTATACTCTTTCAATGTAACTAAGTTCTCATATAACAACTGCTAGTATATATAAGAACTCACGACTATAATGAGCATCTTTATGCTTTATGCATGGTCACATGCTCATGCATGATATATGCATGATCACATGCTTATGCATACTATATGCATAATCACATGCTCATGCATGATCACATGTATGTGCATATACATGCATATACATGTATGTATCATGTGCACATACATTGAGATACATATCTCATGGGCACATACTTTAACATACCCTCTCTTAAACCAGTAACATATTATTTCTGAATTTTTCAAATTTTGTTGTTGGTAATA